>CM070500.1:90045413-90172681 GCA_036346375.1 Guadua angustifolia | reverse complement strand
TTCGTGAAGTCTTCCGAAGCCACCGAGCCGCTCATTCCCTGCGAGAGACTCTCAAGGTTCCATCCTTCATCTGCGGTCGCGCTCCATTCAAGGCTCCAAGGTCGTCAACCCTTGCAGCGCGCCTGATGGTCACTCAGCTGGACCGCGTCGCAGCACTCGTCTGGCGGCCAAGACGAGCTGGCGACAGCAAGCTGGCGAAGAGCTCGACTCGGCGCCTAAACCTACTGTAGCCATGGTGATTGCGTTCGCCCGGAAGACATCCTCAAGTTCTGCAATCTGTTCAATGAGCCGCTCCCGGTTAAAGCCATTGACGCTCTACGTGATTTATGCCGGCTTGATGATCAGAGCTAGTAGGCTGTCCAGGCGCTGGTGTCTCTGCCAGAGGTGGAGCCGCCCGCATAGCATGCCTGAAGACCATGCTAGTTTTTCCTGCGCTCAGTTGCTTGTAGTTCCTGCGCTCTGCATGTTGCACCACTTTTGCTTTTCTAGTCGGGCCTGGCACCACGGAAGGCCTTCTTTTGCTACCTCATGTACCAGTCTAATTTCCAGTACCTTTGCTTATGGCATGCTTTTCAAGATTTCAGTAAAATGGCTCCAGTTGATCTTCTGGCTTCCATGCTTGATTGCACCTTTCTGAATTGGAATGTTCGTGGCCTCAATGGGCCGGCTAGATGAGCAGCCCTTCAGCAGACAATCAACGCCGTCCGCCCTGATATTGCCTGTTTCTAGGAAACAAAGCTTCAACGCATTGATCAGCAGCTGGCGCTCTAAATTGGTGGCCAGCGCCTTTCCAGCGCTCTTTACCTACCAGCCCAAGGCGTCAGGGGCGACGTGTTGTTACTCTGGGATTGCCTCAAGTTCCATGTGGTGAATCCGCAAATAAACCGTTTCTCCCTAACTGCTGAAGTCTCTTCCCGGGACGATAACTCCGCTTTCTTCTTGTGGTGGTTTACGGGCCGTCCGAAGACACCGACAAGCCCTCCTTTCTTCAGGAGCTTACGTCCTTGGCTCCTCAACCACAATCCTTGGCTCGTTCTTGGCGACTTCAATCTTATCTCTGAAGCAAGAGACAAAACAACGATAATCTAAACCTTCAGCAATGACTCGGTTTGAGGTATGCTCAACCGTTGCCACGAGCGAGATTCCCTTCAAAACCGCAAGTTCACATGGAACAACGAAGCGAAATGACCCAACTCTGGTTAAAGCCGGACAGAGTCTTACGCAACAGGGGTTGGGGCGTAATGTTCTCAAACCATTTGTTGCG
Source organism: Guadua angustifolia (assembly GCA_036346375.1). NCBI lineage: Eukaryota > Viridiplantae > Streptophyta > Magnoliopsida > Poales > Poaceae > Guadua > Guadua angustifolia. The sequence goes on along the minus strand of CM070500.1, from coordinate 90,171,417 downwards.
GGCGCTCTCCTCATCCATGTCCGACCACTGCCCGCTTCTTCTGGCTAGTGCGAATGGACCTCGGAAACCTCGGTCCTTCAGATTTGAAAATTTCTGGGTCCGATTTTCGGGTTTTCTCCAAGTCATCCAACGGACCTGGACTGCGCCCACCACGCTCACCGATCCGGTTAAGCGATTGACGCACAAAGCCGCTGGCGCCAAAAGAGCTTCGCGCGTGGAGCTCCTCAATTCTAAGTGACGCGAAGCTTCAGTTCCACCTAGCAAACGTGGTGATCCTGCGTCTTGACATTGCACAGGAATCCAGAGAGCTCTCGCAGGATGAGAACGACCTTCGTAAATTGCTCAAAGTCCGAATCCTTGGCTTAGCGTGATCGAAAAAAGCTCGAAAAGCGGGCATCCCGTCCACTGGCTCAAAGGGGGCAAAACACGTTTTTCCATTTAAGAGCAAATGGAAGGCGTTGAAAAAACTTCATCCAGTCTCTAGATTCCCCGAATGGCATTGCATTCAAACACAGACAAGGAGCGCCTGCTGTTCAATCATTTCTCTTCCCTACTGGGCGGCAACACCTCGCGCTCTGAAGTCTTAAATTGGCAAAGTCTGAATTTGCCCGTTCACACCTTGGCTGATCTCGAGGCCCCCTTTTTAGAGAATGAGGTCCTCCACGCATGCATGACTACTACCAGAAAAAAGCACACAGTGGGGACGGCTTCACGCAGCACCTTTTTCAAACACTGCTGGGAAATTGTCAAGCACGACATCATGGCAGTCTTCGATTCCGTCCAAAACTGTCAGATTAGAGATTTTGAAGCTCTCAACACTGCTTCCATCGTTCTAATCCCAAAAAAAGAGGACTTGGGATCTGCTGATTCTGAACCGTCGGCCTCATCCACTCGATGGCAAAATTCTATCAAGGTCCTAGCGCTTCGTCTCGCGGACACATTGATCTGGCGATCTCAAATTCTCAAAGTGCTTTCATCAAAGGGAGATGTATCGGGACAATTTCTGTGGGTTCAAAAGCTAGCAAGAGCCTATCATCGAAATCGCATACCTGCGCTATTGCTGAAACTCGACATCCAAAAAGCCTTCAACTCTGTCTCTTAGGAATATCTTCTGGATCTCCTTCAAGCCCGTGGTTTCAGCCCCCGATGGCGAGAATGGCTATCAATTTCCTTTGCTTCAACCACCTCCTCAGTCCTCCTCAATGGGGTGCCTGGACCACAAATCAGACACCGACGAGGCCTGAGGCAGGGTGACCCTCTGTCGCCCTATCTCTTCCTTGATTCCTTCTAGCCATTGACCCTTTGTACTACTTACTCTCCAAAGCTACCCAGGATGGCATTCTGTCGCCATTGCGAGGACACGCCCCATCGCTCAGAGTTTCTCTGTATGCGGATGATGCAGTTATATTCCTCAACCCAGTCAGGGACGAACTTGAGGCAACTTTTGCCATCCTCAGGTCCTTCGGTGAAGCGTCCGGACTAAAAGTCAACATGCAAAAGAGCGCTATTGCTATAATCAGAGGTGAAGGCCTAAATCTCCAGAACATCCTGCAACCCTTTCATGGGCAAATCACGGCCTTCCCTATCGAGATATCTGGGCATGCGTGACCCTTGGTTAAATGCTGCGCATGTGACGATCTTCAACACATTTTGGACAAAGGTAGCGTCGAATATGGCAGCAAGCGAACCTCCTCTCAATTGAGGCGCCTCACCACAGCTAAGTCGGTCCTAACCTCGCTCCCCATCTACTTGTTGACTACAATAAAGGTGCCAAAGAAATTCATATCGGTTGGATAAACTCGAAAGACGTTTCCTTTGGGCGAAGCAATGATGACCTCCATGGGAACAAGCTGCAAAGTTCGTTGGACAATCATCGCCGCCCCCCTCAAAGGGATTAGGAATCCTCGATTTAGACAAGTTCGCCAGGGCACTCCGCTTGCGCTGGTTATGGCTTCAATGGACAGCCGTAGACAGGCCGTGGATTGGATCACCGATCCCATGTGACCAGACTGATCGACAGCTTTTTTCCGCGGCCACCAGGATTACCATCGGGAACGGCCGAATGGCATCTTTCTGGACCGACAGATGGATTCAAGGCTATGCCCCATCGCAGCTAGCACCATCCCTCTTCAAGCACTCCAGACGAAAAGCGAGATCGGTCGAAAAAGCCCTGCAAAACAACAACTGGATACGGGATATTAGACATTGTCTAACTGGCCATCTCCTGCCGGAATTTCTAAGACTGGCTACAGTTCAATCAATCTCCCTACAGCCGCAAAACCAAGACTCCATAGTGCAGACACAGACCCCTCCGCATCTACGTCGCCTCGGCATCTGACATGCGATTCGCGAGGAAGCATCCTCACATCCTTCAATACCATCGTCTGGTCTGCTTGGGGGCCATCGCGCTGCAAGATGTTCTTTTGGTTGGCGCTCCAGGATCGGCTTTGGGTCTGCCTGCAATGCGCCGCCGAGAGTTGCCAAACCACTATTTACATCAAATGTCTTTGTCGAAACTTAAAAGCAGATCTACCATCTTTTTCGTTGGCGCCCTCGAGTTAAAATCCTATGGGTCTTTGTGCTTGGAAATGGACGAAACGCCGTCCTTTCTTAGGACCGATGGGAAGCCGCATGTCTGGAACATTGGACCCTATATCACCTTAGTCGTGAGCGAGTTTGGAAGGGGTCAAGTCCTCATCATTCTAACTTGTTGGCAATGGTAGAAGGAAGCGAAACTCTTGAGGTTTTAGGGCCATTTTGTAAATCTAGCGATCACGATCCTCGATCCATCAAAAGGCGAGGACAACTTGGATCCACGCGAGCAAAAGACCTCAAAAACTCGTTCACTGCCTTGGCGATACCCTTTTCCTTTTCTCTTTTCTTCTTCTTCCTCTTTTCCTCTAATCCCCTCATAATCATGTAATTTCTCTCCAATGGTGTAGCCTGTTGCACCATTGCACCCGTGTTCTGCTTCCTATCTAATATAATCGCAGCTCTCTGCCTTTCAAAAAAAATATTGCGATTTTTCAGCGCGATACAAATCAAATCGGGGGCAAAATTGATGGCATCGAGTAACAATGGGAATCCTTTTGAAAAACTGACATCTACTAAATCTAAGCCGTCTAGATGGATCGGTTGACAACTAAAGGCTTGAGGTGATATCCACCAAAATCCTCTAGCACAGACAACAAATTTTGAAAGTTTAGATAAGTCTAACTATAACCAAAAGTTTACTGGAAAAGTCATAGCTTCTACGGTGCCTCACAACGATAAGATTGCACTAGACATAGCTTCTACTAGGTTGGGAAGTGCGCTACGCTGCGCCGGACTGGTGTGCTATCTAAATTTCTATTTATTGGGAGCATCCTTAATATATAATGTTAAGACATCTAGAACCATAGTAAGAAGAGGGTAGTAATATCTATATTCTAAATAGCACTAAGTTTAGGACAATCTTATCTTTCAAGCATATTTTTGCAGGGTACATAATAATTGAAATGAAACAGCAGAAGTAATATACCTGGTCATATGCATGTTCGTAAATTTGAATGAAGCGCTATAATGTCGTATTGGAATGCTAAAATGCAGGGAAGCTTACACGGCTGGTAATTGTGTCCCTTAATTGGTTTATCGACTCAATGTCAATCGTATAAGGCTATGTTTTGAGATCATTATATGCTTTACCCCGCGCATCTCAATAGCACGATTAAGTTTTCTATTACATAGAGTATGTGCAAAAATTTTCCAGCAAAGAAATAACCTATGTTAGTAGTAGTAGTAGTAGTAGTAGTAGTAATAATAATAATAATAATAATAATAATAATAATAGATCAACTATGCTGGATGGACAAAAAACAGGACACAATCAAATGTTATCTCATGAATGGTCAAAGATTGATAAGTGAAACGGTTTGACTATATTCTTCACATTCGGCCGTTGGATAGTAAGGCATTGGTGTATATAACAGGAAGAATCAATAACACCAATAGGCATTTTAATAATATCGACTTTGCATCTGAAAAGTAATACTATTATCATATGATGATGATGATGATGATGATTATTATTATTATTATTATTATTATTATTATTATTATTATTATTATTATTATTATTATTATCCTTTGTTAGTATAAGATGCATACAATATCAGTGCAGACCAAACGCATTCAAAAACATAATAAACCACAATTAGCGATGCAATAATGCTGCACAGAAGGCCGTGGACATTTTTTGGCTGTAGCTAACTGAATGTATATTGTTCATTCTAGATAAAATGAACGATTTCTATGTGAAGAAACACCTGACTTTTTATGGAAAAATCTCAGCAAAGCTTCATAGATGTTACTGTTATTATTATTATTATTATTATTATTATTATCCTTTGTTAGTATAAAATGCATACATATCGGTCTGGACCAAACACATTCAAAAACATAATATAAACCACAATTAGCAATGGCAATAATCTTTGCAGAAGGCGATGGACATTTTTTGGCTGTAGCTAACTGAATGTATATTGTTCATTCCAGATAAAATGAACGATTTCTATGTGAAGAAACACCACAGATTTTTTATGGAAAAATCTCAACCAAAGCTTCATAGATGTTCTGAGTATATGTTTTGCATAACGAAAAAACTATCAGTAGCCTGTATATGTGCCACAAGTGACCACTGCAAAGTAGAAGAACATCTAGTTGATAGGTAAAACTGTCCAGATTTCAAATCAAAATATTACCCAGCACTCATGAATTGGTTAGCAAATGTGAAGAACGGGCAAGACTAAGAATGTTGAACAAAAAGCGTACTGGTAACTTGTTATCAAGGTAAATATACTGGCATGTTGTTGTCAGGGTATATTAGATCTTCTAGATACTCCATTATGTAGGAAGGAGTTCTGATTACACCTGCATCAGGGCAGAGGAAAAACACTTTATGGACAGGAACATTCGTGTTAGCATCCATCAAAACAAATCATTTGCACGTCGTATTGGTAAAAAAATATGTACATCTACTAAAAGAACTACACCAAGCTAATTCCAATCTTCAACAAAGAGCATTCAACCAATCTTCAACCAATAGCACCTTCTCTTGCTTGCTGAACAGGCTCTCGAGCGTTGAGTTGTCGATGCCCCAAGAAAGGTTCCCCACGTACACCTTGTTGGATGAATCAAAGTTGACACCACCCCTTGGTCCTCTTGATGCAAATTCCTCGCGAGGTGGTGGTGGCCCTGAGTTTACCCTTAGAGGTCTTCCTAGAAATGTCTGTTTTGAGATTCATTTAGTCAGTAGTCCAATGTAATGCACAATACATGAATACATGAACAAAGGTACTTATCTGGTCCCTACGAAACATCGGCTTTACATAAATATTGCAGAAAACTGCATGATTGAGAGACCAATTGCACAAGATTTTCAAGGCATGTGGTACTCCACGAGAGGATTCTGGGAGAAAATGAAGTTCCGCATCCTACATTCAAGCCATATGAGCGGTGTATAGTATGAAAAATTTAAGGATGTGGCACCTTCTACCTCATCACTTCTCGAGACTCTCCTGTCGATTGACCCAGATATGAGAGGCACATAGTGATACTTTCGAGCAGTGAGGTTAATACTACTCATCACCCTCTATTTTGAACCTCTAGAATTCGGTCTCGATCGGGAAACAACTGCGCATGCACAGATACAAAAAGCAAAGAGGATAATTTACACTTGATCATGGTAGAATGGATTAAATTGAGTCGACATCGGCGTAATATACTATTAGATGTAATATCGGATAAGAAGCCAAGAAGTGGTTTTTGTCCACTGTACCTACCACTTCTTGTGAATTCAGTTCTTGAGGATGAACCATATGCTGTGAACCATTATCAAGCCTTCGGTACCCACCATGTAAAAGAAATAGATGTGAAGTTGAAGTACGAGCAAGCAAAAGGTCTCTTGGACTCTAAAACTTATTTCAATTATTTTCTTGGGTGCAAAAGCTTTAACATCTATTATATCTTGCAGGAAGCTGAGAGCTAATGGGTCGGTAGAACGTTAGGCAGCCACGGAAAACCCATGTCACAAAATCATGGTATGAGTATTTACTCAGGATGCCAATAATAAGTACAAGCCAACCCAAATGTATGTTTCCTTTTTCCTCTGTTAGAATTTTGTTTGAACTAAACCAAACTGAAATGGCCACCTTTTTACGAACTAAATGATCCAAAAGCTCAACCATCTCTGAGCTACCGCCCACCCAAATCTCACCGTCGTGAATCAAGCGATGCAGAGGCGAACAACAAAGACAAGAGAGTGATACAACACAACAAAGCCTACAAGGCGGCGCAAATTATGATTCGAGCGAGGAGCTCACTGGTCATACTGGTAGAAATTTGGAAGCTACGGAGGTAGCTCTCCGTCACCGCCGGTGCCATGGCCGGCCGAATCCCTGACACGGCCTGGTTCAATCTTGCATTAGCCGCCACCCAGCAAAGTAGGAGTTGTAGCATTGGGACAAGAACCTACTTAAAACACCGCGAAAAAAAGATTGCTCATAAAATGGTCCAAGAATCCGATGAGCCTCATTGCATTGAATAACTTCATCGGATGCTCAACTTTGGATCGAACCAAGGAACCCAGATGAAATTAGGGACTCATATTGCACCAACAAGAACAAAATTAGTACCGCGAGAAGATGAAAGAACTGACCCAAGCGATGAAGATGCACTCCCCGGCCTCATGACGCCTTATGGCGATGGTAGGGACCATAGCCTCAACGGCTGACACGCGAGGCAGCGAGTCTTGTATGAAAGCAAGCAGCGGAGGAAGGAGCACCCGATAAATCGGCACATAAGGAAGGAGCACATCTGTGATGAACCCGAAGCTCCCATGACGGAGAAGGACCGGCAGGCGGATGCGGGTGAGGTAACCCATAGCGAAGAACAAACATAAGGACAATGGAAGGAGGGTGAAGGGACAAGCCGAGAAGCGGCGTCGTCGAGGGCCACGGCAGGCTGGAAGAAGGCGGCAACAAGGATCACCAGGTGGAGGCGGAGGCGGGAAGACGCGAGGCCACGATCCGGGAGCAAACAACACGAGCACAACAACCAAGGCGGGCGGGCATCTCGGCGATGAAACCCGACGTAAGCGGAGGCGAGCGGCGCTACGATTATAAACCACGATCGGCGGAGACAACGTAGCCATGGAGCTGAACGGCGGTGGCGTGGAAGCGGATCGGAGAAACAGAGCGTGAGCAGACGCAGCGTTGGCGAGCAGGTAGCAGCGCAGACGCAGCGTTAGCGATCGCCCGCAGACTCTGACCTTGCGAACCTGAAGACCTCTGAATCCAGGCGCTTTAATATAGAGTACTAGGTAGATAAGCGTGCTACGCTGCGCCGGTTGAATTTTGATAGCATGCGCTCGAAAAAATAAAGTTTTAGGACCCGTACGCGAATATACGAAACTATAGGGTTCTTTCTATAATACATGCTCGCAAAATCACCCACCGGTGGAAAATAGTTTAGAGGAAAAAGGGCGAAAAATTATTAGAGATGACAACCTCCTTTTGTCGAGCCTAATACTCTTTTTATTTTGAAAACATGTAATAGAATTTCTACACAATAGCTAGTGGTCACATGGTGAGCATAAGTTATTACCTTGAAAATGTTATGTGCAATGACATAGGGTTTGGTTGTTGCGGAGTAGAGTGTAAGCTATCAAGCGCACATTGAATGCATACCTTGCGAGAAGAAAGAGGCAAGGTCATTTAGTGCAGACATATAAGCGTGGTCAAAACCGATTTACAAAAGAAAAAACTAAACTACATGCTCTATTCAATAGCCGAGACTGAAAAAGGTTTTATTCTGAAAAAAGCAGGGCATTTAGTTCAGATTTGAGGTTACTATATAGCTTTAGCTTAATACACTAAAAAAATAAAACCATATACCTTTGATCTGCTCAAAACTATTCCTACTCGAATTCTGAAAGCTACTGTTGAAAAACCCCAAATAAATAACTAAACCCACACTTTTCAACTACTAAAAGAACAAGAGAAGATAGAAGAGGCGTGTCATATAATAACATCTTATCTAAGCTCTTTGAATACCTTGAAATGGATACGAGTTATAGCTACGAGAGATTTAAATAAGGAAAAATTCCTATAATGCTAGGACAGAAATACTTTTGAGAAGTCGAATATTACTGCATCGACAAACTAAACCAATCTAAACTATGTGAGAAGATAACTATAGCGCAACAATCCTTCAAGAACCAATAGATTGGCGAGGAATTGATTAAATACGCATGTAACATGTCATGTTTCCATGCTTCAATCTGAAGAACCATTCTAGCACACTACCTTGATCATTCATGACCAATCATTACTCCAATCAAAGGGAAAGCTAGGAAAATACAAAAATGAATACCAAATAAATCTGAACAAAGCCTACAAATGAAAATGCCTAGGAACCTGAATACTAAGAGAATATGAATTATGTGTAGGAATCGATCATCTTAATTATTCATAGGAATCGACCATTAATAGCATGATGAGCAAGAAGGCAGAGCTCATGTACCTCTTAGAGTGAGAAAGCTGATAGCTAGAAGCAACCAGAAGTCCACCAAGTAGCAAAAATAGCATACCATGGTCACATATAGCACACAAACAAGAATGTATTGCTCTACAACCACACAGAACAAAATGATTTAAGTCCGTTCATAGTAGAAGATTCATGCCAAGTTAGGATCACGATAGGGAATGTGCCTTCTGTATCAATATAACTAACTGAATGGGGCTGATTTTTGCCTATCGTCAAGCAACTCAGCCAAATATCTGCCAAACAAACGATCTTATCAATATCACATTAGACGATCTGACTTTGTTATTCACATATGAGATTAAAACATTATTCGAAAGAGTAGAAGGATAATTTGGATTATTTAAAATAATTAAAAGCCCATGGAAAAACCACAAAAACAAGAACTTTAATAAGATTTATTTATAGAGCAAGATCAACAAATATAAAATTTGATATACAACTGTCAACAATGAGTAATCTATTACACGATAATTTTGCATCATCAGGAACAAGTCAATCATATAGAGCCTATCTATTCCTAAAGATCATCATTAGCAAACAGCTCTTGTAAATCTATCAGCAATCAATCATGGAAATCCCTATTTCCACATATCACTCCAACATCACAATTCCAGCATTGATCAATGCCAAACATCACATTCAGAAGGCTAGAATTAGGCAAAAATCTCCACTACCGATGTCAAATCTCGTACTCCTCAGAAAGAATTCCAAGAAACTGGATCAAAAACCCAAACAAGACTCAACTGGAAAAAAGGGAGACACAAAAGCAATCATGGACAATGAAAGAAAAACTAAGAACAAAATAGAGAAGCAGGAACCCACCTCTCTTACATTAGCATTTTAAAAAATGTACACAAATGAGTTTCATTTCATGAGTAAAAGATCTCTGTCAATACTGGCTTTGAGCAACTCCATCCTGCTGACATCAAACTTTGAGGTAGCCACAACAACATGATGGACAACATACCTTGTACGGCCTCCCTGCGAGCCTTGAAACCAAAGCCAATGTTCTTACAGAATCTGTTGCTCTGCTGGCAGGTTTTGGGCTGCAACTGCAAATCAAGTCGTGTTTAGTAGTTTTGCGCACAGAGTATACTAACAACACAGACATAATAAAACAGCACCACTTCCTTTTATCAGAGGAACAACATAGGTTCCTTTAGGGAACACTACAAAAGACACGGAAATGTATAATTTTACTAATTAAGAGAGCTCCACAACCATCTTCACACATATTGATGACAAGCTAACCATATAATCTACATAAATCCACTTACACAAAATTATAATTAGTAATTCATATAGATGTGGTGTTGAAACACATATATGGCATTATTCCAGAGCATCATAGTTAAACTGAAACTGACACGGAAATCAGTAGGCTAGCTTTAGTAAAGAGGAAAGGGCCACAAACATGAAAAATTCAATAGTATGCATGCGAAATGAACGTCAAATTAAAAAATCAATCTGAAATTAGAAAATTCTAGGACATGGATATAACTACATTTTGCAAGGCACAATGCTTATCTCATGTAAAAGAGGTCTCAAATCTAGCAGTCAATAAATAAAGCGGCTGCTAGAATCGGCCTCTTGAATCTTCTGACATCATCGCCATGATCACCAGCTGGTAGAGTTAGGTAACTAACAGAATTTAGGAGCCCAACAAGCTGGACAAATGCAAATAATGTTTTTTTAATTGGCCAATAGCTGTACAACAATAGTAAATGACATGTTTTCAGTAGAACCATGATAGCCGCATATCAAAACCGGCATGAAAATATCCATCTCTAGCAGAACCTATACTCAGGATTAACAATACCGATTTTGAATAAAACTGTTCAAAAATCGAAAACATCAAGTCGAAAATTGCTAAAAAATCGTCAGAGCATAATCAAAATTGACATGAAAATCTCCATCTCCAGCAAAACCGACAAACCTATACTGTAGTTCATTTTGAGTTATCTATGACATCTTGACCTATATACTGGCCAACCTATCCGACATACCCAACATTGTTTTAGTACGCAACAGCCTTTACATATTTTCATATGGAAGCACTATGCTGATGGCCATCAAACTGTCTTAATGATCAATTTGGGTGACAAATGGTAAATTAGGAAAGCTAATGACAGTAGTAACAAAAGGAGAACCTGCGCTGCCTGCATAGCCCCATTCGGCAGTATACTGCTGTTTGCAACAACATTGCCAACCTAGCGAAAAATTCCTTGGAATGGTTCAGGATTATTCCGAGCACCCAACCATCTAAAATAAATGCAAGTTCCTGCATAACCAGATTTGACAGGAAATACTCCAACAGCCTCTCCCTGCATGGAACCTAACATGAAAAGCATCATACATATTGAATTTGTTTCATGAGCACATGAAAATATAAATCGATATTAAAAATTTTAGTGCAAACAGATTTATACAAATTCTAGCAATAGCGTAAACAATTTCCTGTTTGTTTATTTTCTTGGCTTAAAAGCCAAAAAAGCTAAAACAAAACAGCAGATAAACTTTTAAGCAAGAGCTTAAAAAAGCCAAAAACCTCCATGAACTAAAAAGCTAAAAGCCAATGTGAGGTGGCTTTTTTTTGGCTTTAACGGATTGAAATTTATATTTGTCATTGAAGTTGTAACATATTTACCCACCAATGCCATCCATATAACTTATCTCTGGCGGGGAGAATGGAGGCCAAACGGGGGTGGCCACGTGTCACGTTTTTTTTTTGAAAAAAGCCCTCCATAAATTCGTAATTACGTTTAGGTCCTCTGGCAGTTGTTTTGCAAAAACCATAGTCTGTATATATTCGCGAACAGGTCCTCCGGTGGGTAGTTTTGCGAAAATAAAAATTACATCGAGGCCCTTCTATCGGTAATTTTGCAAAAAAGCCCTATAGTTTAGTATTATATTAGGTATGCGGGTCTTCCACCTTTATTTTTTAGTTTTGAAAAAAAGCTCATCAATCTGTATATTCGCGGTTGGGTTCTCACGATGGGTAGTTTGCAAAAACAAAAATTACATCAAACCCTTCTCTAGGTAATTTTACAAAAGAACCTATTTCACGGGCGTATGCAGGTTCCTATCTAGTATAAATGAAACTTCTTTTGTTTTCAAGAGCGTCTCCCTCTTCCTCACAATCTAAAAGGGTATTTTAGATTTTTCAACAATAAGCTACACTATCCAATCCATAAAAAGCCAAGGTGCCAAACAATGTGCCTTGGCTTAAAACAAATAACCAAAAGCTCATTAAGCCAAAAAGTCGCTTTAAGCCAAAAGCCAAAAAGGCGGCTTTAAGCCAAAAGCCAAAAAGCCTAAGGTTCCCTACAGTATAAACCTAATTACTGCTCTAATCTGAAGCTTTACACTTGCGGCGACAAATGTATGGAAAGAACGATGTTTATATCCATTTCTTGGGCATATTTGATACATATATACTACTTTATTAGCGTGACGATGATTTGGTGTGGAGGCGAGAGGTCTCACGGGAGGAGGTCGGGAGAGGGTGAAAGGGCTTCAGGCCACAGGTGCGCCCGGACCAGGCGTGACAAGGCAATCGGTGGAGGCACCTTGCGGAGGCAATACCTAACAGTGGCGGAGCCTTGTTCAGTGAGCGGAGGCGGAACCAGTCGTCGGCCCATGGGGGAGGCGGTGGGGGCGGGGCAGTGGAGCAGACCCACTTGAACAGCAGCTGCGATCCGTGAGGGGGAGCGGAGGTCTCGGGGCGGAAGCCGGAGCGGAGGTCGAGGCGGACACGGCGGATCGACATCGAGGCCTTGACCATAACGTGGTGCTGAATGGGAGAGGAGGCCACCGACCGGGTGACCTCACTGCTTGGCGGCGACTTCTGTGGGACCTAAGAGGCGAGCCCGGCCATGGTGCGCTTCAGGCAGGCGGGAAGCAAAACCATCGTCTGGGAGGCTCTCGGCCTAACTCTGCGCCCCGCCCGATGGAACCGCGGGCGGCGGTGGTCGCGGATAGGAATGGAAGCGGCGTGGCGTGGAGAAGTCTGGAAGGAGCAATCCATGAAGCTTTAAGAGCTATCGGATCGAGATGGGGAGATGGGGAGAATCGTAGGAAGGCGAAGCGGCAGAGCGGAGAAAGCGATTGAGATCTTGGCGTGGATGGACGGATCATAAAGCAAAGCGAGGATGGATGAAGCGAAAATCCGAGCGGCGTGGCGGTCTCGTTCGCCCCAATTCTCCGGCTTTAATAGATTAATATATATATATATATATTATTACTAGACATGATAGCGTGCTATTACTGTTATCTTTATATAAGCGTGAAAAAAATCGGCGAAAGGGCGTGCTAGCGATCTTCAACATATTTCTCCTCGGAAAGCAATGAAACCGAGTTCTGAGGGAAAAAATAGAGAGTTAGAGTTGTAGAAATATCTCTTCGGCGTATTATTTGGGAAATATCGGAGGACCGAGGTGGAAAACCGAGGTGGGAAAATAGTCTAGAGGGAAAAGGGCGAAAAATTATTAGTGATGACAACCTTTTTAGAGTTGCACATATTTACGATGGCGAAAACTTTTTTTCGGGAAAAAGCGGAGAAAGGACCTGAGCGTGATGATAACCTTCTTAGAGATGCACATATTTCTAGTGGCGAAAACATTTTTGCGTGAAAAGCGGAGTGATGACAAGCAGCGGATATCAAGGCACGGGTATCCCAAATGCGAGAAAACCACATGGGCGTCTCACCATTACTGCGTCACGGACCACCTCCGTACCAAGGCCTCGAGGCGAGGCCTCGACTTCGGAGGCCCATAATTCCGTCGAAGCCGCCCTAAGGACATCCGGCCGGCGCCGCGGGTGGGCCTCCCAGCTGCCTTCGAGCACGCGAGGAGGGGACCGCCGATCCTCCGTAAGAACACCCGATTCCCGGCAGGCGACCTCGAAAACGAGCTCGGCACGGTGAAGGCGGAAGCGCTCCGCAAACTCTGGCGGCAACGGCCGAGCGTCAAATCGCCAGCGGCCACCCACGGTCACCTCGCCCGTGGCGTGGCGGCTCGGCATGACCAAGCGGAATAGAAGCCGCGCCTTCCCAGCGATTTCCGATGGCGGCGCCCCTCATCGACACGGCAATGACCAAGCCGAGGAAGCGAGTCGCCGTTTCCGGAGGGACGGGCGCTCCACGCTCTGCGCCTCCACCAACCCATCAGAAGTCACATCCGGCGACCAGACACCAAGGCAGAAGGCGGACTCCTAGGCATGAGGGACCCCTTTGCTTTTTTCCACGCATACTCTCGTGTAATCCGCTCCCCTGGTCTATATAAGGGGGAGTTCGGCCCTCCGGAGCGGGGGCGGGAGAATCAAGCACACAAGCACGGCACGACCAAACGAGAGTCACCAGTAGTCCCCTTCGAGAACTCTCCCCCGCTTGTAATCCGGCGAATCCGCCCGATCTCATAATAACACCCGATCACCCTTGATTTGGGTAAGGGCGTTCGGCCGAACGATATACATCTTGGACCCCCTTTTTTCTTTCGGTCTAACCATTCAAGGAACGGGAGCGCGTCGCCCCTCTAAACCTACAAATTTACTTGCGGTTTCGAAACAAGCGGTTAAGCGCGCGGGTAGGGGCCTCATGGCGTCATCGGCATCTCCGGATTCCCATTTTGTCTCCTTGATGGCTTCTTTCACCAACAACGCCCTACTTTTGGGGACGAATCCGCCCGGTTCGCCGACTTCGTCGTCAACGCGCGAGAGAACTCAACCTCGCCCTGCCCACGACCAGACTTCGGGTCGGTGGGCGCCGAGACTCCGCCACCAGCGCCGACAACATTGACCCGAGGTCCTGCGCCGACCTCGAAGTCGGCGCCCTCCTGGCGAGCCACGATCCGCCCAGGAGCAGCGCGCCCGTCGGGCGGCGCCACCGCCTCCAGTTCGCGGCTCGTGGCAATGGCGAGCTGGCGCGCCAGCCTCCTCCACGAGATATTGGAGAGTCCCTCCGATAAGCGACTCGGGCTCGGCCACGAGGCGAGCCGGAGAACCCTACTCCACGAATGCAACGTGGTCGGTGTAAGCGACGATCGGCCGCCACTTCCCGAGCCAAGCCGTCGCCGGCGCCCGGCCTTGAGGCGGAACGCCGGCACCACCAACACAGGTCTTCCCGGTCATACAACGAGCTTCACCCGAGCGGGAGGCTGGAATTCTGGCGGCGACTCGGGAAGGCGAGGCGATCCGTCGGGCCGAGCCAACTCGTCCCCCACCGATACCAGGCGGCTCACGCCCGGCCTTGTAGCGCCAAATCTGGCGACAAGCGGGTGGGAGAACGTCGTTGCTCCTGCTTCCCCTTCACCTAAAACTTTGCATGGCGCAATCTTTGCTCCGTGGCATCCCCAAGCGAGACGAGCACTGAGGCCAGACTGCTTACCGCACCTCCGGGAGCTGGTAGAAACCTGCCGCCGTGCAGCCACGCCGGCCTCTAGTACTCACCACTCGAGGACTCACTCGGGCCACCATCAGCCGGACTTCGCCGTGAACCGGTCTGAGCAGCGCCCAGTGGGCGGCCCCAAGCCTCTTCACAGCTCGGGCCGGCGTCTTAGGCAGCATACATTGCCGCGACACCCTCGGCCTATGAGAGAAGCCGGTCGGCCGGGGCCCGTTCGCGGTCGCGGGGACGGTGGTCGGCGCCAGGCCGACCATGATCAAGCCGGAAGGCCCAGGACCCTTGGCGTTCTCCGGGGAGATTCGTCGGCGGATTTTCCGCCGCTTAGGGCACCTATCAACGTAACCAAATACAGGCGACAAACCCAGCGGTTTGGTTGGAAGACTACGGCTGCGCTGTCGGCAGCGGGCGACTCAATGATCTTTTCATCATCTGATTACCTCCCATCTATCTAAGCGGATTCGGCTCGAGCTTTGCTCGATACACTGCGTCGGAACCATCGGCGGTGGTCCGACTTGAAGAATGTCTTCGTCGGAAATTTCGAGGCACCTGGCGCATACCGGGAACTCTTGGGACCTCAAAAGTATAGCGACAATCGGAGAAAGCGCTCGGGACTACATCCGCCTTCTCCTAGCGATTATAACGAGCTTCGATATCGATGTGGCCGGCGTCGTGGGAGCATTCATCTCTGACACTCGTGCGGGGCCTTAGTCCCTAAGTTGGGTTGCATCAAACCCGGGACTACCAAGGAGGCATTCGATATCGCCACCAACCACGCCTCGGCGAGGCGATGGGGGCCATCTTCGATAAGGGAAGGCCAAAGAGAGTGCGAATCGAGCACTGCCGCCCCTCGATCCCTCGGACAAGCGTCGGCGGAAAGGAAGCGAGCCGCGATGATCCTGCGGTCGGCGATCGGACGGGCCACGACAAGCGGCGGTAGCGGCAGCGCCCGACCGCCGAAATTGATGGAAAGCCGTGTCGAACCCACGGGTACCCGTCAAACACAAATGCTCGGGGCTGCGAGGTCTGAAGCGCTTCCTCTCGGAAACCCACGCAACCACGGGGTAAAGGAAAGAAGCGCGACCCGCCGCCGAAGTTGGGGAGAAAAAGCGGACGGCGGGTTCCCGAGCAGCGGATGCCTCATGATCTTGATGGGCGGAGAGCTACGCCGACAAGCGGCGCCAAAAGCTCGCCTACGCGAGGTGCATCTGTGACCCGCGGTCGAAGTACCTTGATGGTCTGAATCCCGATCACCTTGGCCGGGCCGACCATCCGACCACATCCACTTTTGGGAAGATACCCCCTAAATCGTCGACCCCATCGTAGGGAAGACGCCTCGAAGGTGCTCATGGGCGGCGGCTTCAACATCATGTGCGTTGAGGCGCTCGGCGCTTACTGAGGGTCCTCGCTCGACCTGCGTCAGAGCAAAGCACCTTCCACGGCGTCATCCGGGCGCGTGAGCCTATCCTCTCAGGCGGTCGATCGCCGTCACCTTCAGGGCGCCTAAAACTTCCTTTGCAAAACCTCGCTTCGAGGTTGTGGGGTTCGCGAGCTCTACCATGCTATCTTGGGAGGCCATGCTACGCTAAGTTCATGGCGGTCCCCAACTACACCTGGCCCGAAGATCCGGGGCCACGGGGCATCATCACCGTGGCCTCGTCTTTTCAACTCGCTTTCAGCTGCGAGTGAAGCGATTCTTGGTAGCCAGTGATGATCGCCTCCGTAGAGCTCGATCATTACGAAGGAGGCCTCGGTCCGTCCCCACCTCCGACAAGTCGGGGCCGGATCGCCGAGTCCGCGAAGACCACGAAGAGGATTGCGGTCGACCCGAAGATCCTGCCAAGACCGTGCGGTAGGGTCGCCCTCCCGCCAATAGGAAAGCGCTCGTCGACTTCCTCCGGGCGAATCGGGGCGTCTTCGCATGGAAGACCTCGACATGCCGGCATCCAGGGGAGGTCGCCGAGCACCTACTGAACATCCGAGGCGGCGTCGGGCCGGTGCAAGCAACTGCAGCTTCGACGAAGCGAAGCGCAAACTCATAGGGGAGAGGTAGCCAAACTTTTGGGCGGGATTCATAAAGGAGTCGCCACTCCGGTGGCTTGCCAGCCTGTCCTTATAAAGAAGAAGTCCGGGCAATGGAGAATGTGTGTTGACTACGAGCTGAACAAGGCGTGTCCCAAAGACCATTTTCCTTTGCCCGAGATTGACCAGTCATCGACTCCACGCTGGGTGCGAGTCGCTCTCTCCTCTCGGCGCCTACTCGGGCTATCGCCGAGATCCCGATGAAAGAGTCCGACCCAGCTCGCGACTTCCTTCATCACTCCTTGGTCGTTTCACGCTGCAGCGATGCCCTTCGCTGAAGAACGCAGGGCGCCACATACCGGTGCATGTACTGTTTCGACGACCAGATTGGCGTAGCGTTGAGGTGTGCGTGGGCGACATCGTTAATGAAGGCGGAAGGTCGGCGACCTGTCGCCGACCTCGAAAAACCTTTGCGAACCTCGGCGGTTTCGCATAAAGCTCAACCCCGAAAAGTGCGTCTTCGGGGTCCCCAAAGGGAAACTTCTCGGCTTCATGATATCCGAGCGCGGCATCGAAGCTAACGGTGAAAATCTCGAATCATGAGGATGGGACCGATCGCCGATCTGAAAGGCGTCGAGGCGGCAGTTTGCCTCGCGGCCTTGAGCCGTTTCGTGTCTCGCCTCGGCGAGCGCGGGATGCCGCTCTATAAGTCTTTCGAGAAGTCCGACCACTTCAGCTGGACGCAAGAAGCTCAGGAAGCCCTCGACCGACTAAAGGCCTTCCTGACGTCACCTCCGGTCCTCACCGCCCCAGCGCCGTGACGAGCCTCTACTCCTCTACATTGCCGCCACGACCCAGGTCGTGAGCGCGGCACTCGTCGTCGAGCGAGCGGAAGAAGGCCGCTCTCAAGGTGCAACGACCGGTCTACTTCATCAGTGAAGTACTCTCGAGTCAAGGCCGCTACCCCAAATCTGGAAAATTATGCTTTACGGTCTTGATTGCGAAGAAATCGATCCATTACTTTGGTCACACCGTCTCGCGTCGTCAGACTTCCTCACCCCTCGGTGAAATCGTCCGCAACCACGATGCCTCGGGGAGAATAGCTAAGTGGGCTCTGGAGCTCAACGGCCACGACATTTCGTTTGTCCCCAGAACTGCGATCAAGTCGCAGGTTCTCGCGGACTTTGTCGCGGAATGGACCGAAGCCCAGGCACCCCCGGTCCTTGAAGACCGAAATCTTGGGCGATGTATGTACTTGATGGATCATATCTGAAGAAGCGGAGCGGCGCCGGGTGTCATCATCTCCCACTCGGCAACAAACTCCAATCGCCGTCCTGCCGCTTCTTCGATGCTACCAACAACGTCGCCGGTCTGACGGCCCTTATCAGCGGACTCCGGATCGCGCCCGACCTCGCTGGCCCCCGGCTCTATATATATGGCGACTCCAAGCCGGTGGTTGATCAAGTCATGAAGACCTCGAGCCTCGAGACCCCGTGATGGCAGCAGTCTTTGTAGTCACGCCGGCTTGAGGAGAAGTTTAGGGGTTCGAGCTCCACCATAGCTCTGGCCGTAACAACGGTGAGACCGACTACCTCGCCAAACCTCGCTTCTAGCAAAGGACCGGTTCCGACAGGATCTTTATCACGACCTCCGCCCGTCTGTCCGATCGGGCGAACAATGAAAGCAAAAGGCCGATCCGTCGAACTCGGCCGACCCAATCACCAATCCACCGACCGCGGTGGCATCCGGGCCAAGCCCGGGTGTGATGACGACCAATTTCGACTGGAGGAAGCCCTTCGTCGAACACACGGACGGTTCGCTCCCCGGACCGATCGAGGGCGGCGCCTCGCTCGTGGTAAATCTTTCATCTTGGTCACGAAGATCTTTACAAAAGGAGTCCCTCACGGTCCTCGTAAATGCATCCCGCCCGGGAAAGGAGTCTTTCGACATCCATGGCGGGGTGTGCGGTCATCATCTTTGCACCACGATCCCTCGTGGGTAAGGCTTTCCGACAAAGGTTTCTATTGGCCGACCGCTGTGGCGGCGCCGAACAAATTGTTACGCACTGCGAAGTGCGATTCTTTGCCGTCAAACACACCTTCCAAATAAGCCCTCGGGCGATCCCCATCACGTGGCCATTTGCGGTGCAGGGGCTCGACCTACCGGACCTTTCAAAAAGCGCGGGGCTTCACGCACCTCTTCGTCGCGGTGTACAAGTTCACTAAATGGATAGAGGCGGCGATCGCCACTATCATTCGCCACAATGCGCCGATTTCTTCCGCGGTATCATCTACCGATTTGGGATCCGAACTCCATCATCACCGGCAACGGCCGCGGTTTCTGAGGAGGAGTTTCTCGATTTCTCGACGACTTCAACATCCGCGATCGGGCGTCATAGCCCACCAGCATCAGCGGCCAAGCGAGAGGCGAACGGTATGATCCTACAAGGGCTCAAGCCACGAATCTTCAACCGATGAAGAAGTCGGCGGGCGATGGGCAGCCAAGCGCCCTCGTCGCTGAGCTCGCGAACCACCCCGACCGGTCGGCCCAGGGTTCACGCCGTTCTTCCTAGTATTCGGCGCCGAAGCTGTCCTACCGACCGACCTGGAATACGGTGCTCCAAGGCTACAAACCTTCGACCAAACCCGGGGGCTCGACTCACAGCAAGATGCCGTCGACCCATTTCGATGAGGCACGCGTGGCGTCGCCCCCTCCGTCGACCAAAATACCAGCCAGAGCCTTTGGCGCTCGAGTCGCCAGGTCCGTGGTCGAGCCTTCAGCGTGGGCGACTTGGTCCTGCGCCAAGTCCAGACCAACGTTGGAAGGCACAAACTTTCTCCACCGTGGGAAGGCCCCTTCACCGTTGTGGAGGTAATCCGGCCCGGCACCTACCGACTAAGAGACGCCGACGGCAACGTTGTCCCAAACGCTTGGAACATAGAAAAGCTCAGACGATTTTTTCCCTAAAAGAGAAATCCCCTATCTGCACGTTCCTAGTAGCCTGCCGAGCCCGAGCGGCGCGAACCCGCACGGGGGGCTTCTAGTCTACGTGTTCCCCTAACGCAGCAAAGATCCTTCCCGCTTCGGCTCGACCGTCACGACCCGCGTCTAGCGGTCCGCAGAGTAAAGTTGAACATACGCAGGCGGCCTATGGGCGGTCGGCAACAAGCGTCGGCAACAAGCATCTTCACGGTTAAAGTCCCTACCCGAGCGACGGCGCCTCAATCTGCAGACCAAGTGATCCTACGCAAGCAGCTAACGGCAAAGCAAGCAAGAAAGCGAAATGCAGGGATAAAAAATATTACAAGTCTCCAAAAGACCATCCCTTCAGAAGCACGAAGCATAAAGTTCGATAAAAGATTCCTGGAGCAAAAGATCACAGAACGTCAGAACCGGCGGCGAATCCCTAAGGGTCGGGCGAGAAAGCGTCCTCATCGCCCTCGCGAGTCTCGCTTCGCCCGGCCTCTTCGTCCGAGACCTCCAGGTGCAGCCGCCCCGCCACCGTCTCCGCCGCCTCCCACTTTTAGCGCACTTGGGCAGCTCGCCCGAGATCCCGGAGAGGCGGTGGTGCCGGGCTCGAAGAGCCGCACGGGCGCGCGCAAGACGCCCAGCACGTACTCCGCCGTCAGGGCGGCAACCCTCCGCCCCTCACGAGCGGAGCGTTCCCGGAGAGCCCGGGGCAAGCCCTCCAACGCCTCGGCCGCCCGGGTGAGGCCGAAGGCGTACTGCGCGACGGTCGGTGTGGAGTATATGGACCCCGGGTATCTGCATGGCAGGTCGTGAGGACCACCCGGGAGGATAGGCTAAGCAGTACATGAAGATGGATATTGCCCAAGAGGCAGTTGCCATCTGCACAAGGAAACCGGAAGATGGAAACCGACCACTTAGGAGGATACAATTGTAATCCTATCCGCTATCATGTTTAACGGATAAGGAAAGAGATACAATCTCCACCTTGTAACCGATTAGGACTCTTCTTTGTAACCGCCCTCCTCCGCTATATAAAGGGGGGTGGGGGAGGAGAGGACGAGAACAAGATAGAACATCTCATCAGCAATCAGCTAGCCACATATAATTACAGAGCACAGGACTAGGGTATTATCTCCACCGCGAGAGCCCGAACCTGTATACATCGGGTGTTCTTGTGTTACCATCGAGTTTGGGTCCAGCGCGTAGCCCCCTTTTCATTATTGTCGGTAACAAACGTCGACAGTTGGCGCGCCAGGTAGGGGCTGCGCTAGGATCGACCTCAGCAAGCTCGATGGCGATCTTCGACAGCTTTGGTGGCGACAGCTTTTTGCGGCGACTAGAGAAGTTCGGCCGTTTTGCTCATACCTGGAGAAATAATCAACGTTTTGCTTTTCCGGCGGCTAGAGAAGCAATCAACGAGTTGATTGTTTTTTCCTTGCGGCAAACTGGCTTGAAGATCGATGCATGCGTGCAACGTATGCGAGTAGAAGATATCTCGTGAATCATCTTTTGCATGCAAAGTGCTGGTGTTTCTTGCTTGGTTGCTTGGGAAGTCCTGGCCGGCGGCATCGACTAGATAATTGGCGCGGTACTCCTCCATCTTGGCCGCGACGGACACGCGGGCGATGGACAGCAGCCGCGGCGGACACGGCATCATCGTCCTCTGGACACCAATGCACACGCACACAGGCACATCATCCGTGCGTTCCCAAGAAACAGAGAGAGGTTACAAAAAAGCGTGATTTTTACGGTGGTTACATCGACGCGTCGCCGGAGGCAGAAGTGGTCGAAGTAGGCGATGGCCAGGTACGCCGTGCGGTGGCTGTGGACTAGGCGTGATTTTTGTTGGCGTTTTTCCTGGTGCTCTGGGCGGCCGTGATTTTCATTGTGCTCCCGATCGGTTTCTTGGAGCGGCCGGAGAAGTTTGTGGCGTTGACTACATGCAGAATCCCTTTTCTGTGTGGCGTGAAGTGGCTGCATGCATGCAATTTTTGTGGTGATTGGAAGTTCTCACGTGCATGCATGTGACGTGAGGCTTGAAGATGTTTTGGTGGGCATTGGATTTTTCTTTGGCGGCGCATGCAGGTGTTCCTGGCGAGAGACCTCCTGACAGAGGGTCAGTAGAGATAAGCGCTAGTTCCTCCTGGAGAGGCATGTGCAAAATCATCCGAAGCTGAAGGCCGCAGATTGTCGATCAAGATCTGGGCAACATTATCTGGCCAGTCAAAATTGTGAAGCGACTCGAAGTTTTAGAGTTTGTGCTTTCAGCGGCGGGTGAAAAAAGATTACGGCCAGCGTGACAAAAGGGTTCGGCGACCTGAAGACCCGTGCATGCATGGCGACTAGAAGTCCGGCGATGCTTTGGAGTTTGGCGACTAGAAGGTACTGCAGTCATCTTGCGAAGAGCGCCACCCATCGGCACGGCCACGAGCCAACGCCTGCGCCCCGAGCGCCAACTACGGCACGGCCACGAAGTTAACGCCACGCGCCGAAGCGCCAACCGGCACGCCACGAAGTTAACGCCCGGCTGAAGCGCCAACCGGCGACGCCACGAAGCTAACGCCGCGCCGAGCGCCAACCGGCACGCCAAGGGCCTCGCTGCGCCGGCGCTAACCGGCACGCGCCACGTTTACGCCGCGCTTCGCCAGCGCCAATTCGCACGCTAAGAGCCGCTGCGCCGAGCGCCAACCGGCACGGCCAAGGGTTTACGCTGCGCCCGGCGCCAATTCACGGCGACCCACGAGCCAACGCTGCGCCCGGCGCCAACCGGCGCACGGCCACGAGCCACGCTGCGCCCGAGCGCCAATTCGCACGGCCAAGAGTTACTCCGCGCCCGAAGGCCAACCGGCACGGCCACGAATGCGCCGCGCCGAGCACCAATTTCGCACGCCACGAAGCCACGCCAGCGCTTCGAAGCGCCAACGGCACGGCCAGAGCCCGCTGCGCCTCGAAGCGCCAACCGGCAAGACGGCCAAGGGTTTACGCTGCGCCCGAAGCGCCAACTTCGCACGCAAGAGCTACGCTGCGCTTCGAAGCGC
The DNA here is from genome assembly GCA_036346375.1 of Guadua angustifolia. NCBI lineage: Eukaryota > Viridiplantae > Streptophyta > Magnoliopsida > Poales > Poaceae > Guadua > Guadua angustifolia. The sequence goes on along the minus strand of CM070500.1, from coordinate 90,148,407 downwards.
CAACGGCACGGCCAAGGTTTACGCTGCGCCCGAAGCGCCAATTACGGCACGACCACGAAGTTAACGCCGCGCTTCGAAGCGCCACCCGCACGGCCACGAAGCACGCTGCGCCCGAAGCGCCAACGGCACGGCCACGAGCCTACGCCTCGCCCGGCGCCAACCCGCGCGACCCACGAGCCGCTGCGTCCCCGGCGCTAACCCGCACGGCCACGAAGCCGCGCACTTCGGCGCCAACCGGTGCGGCCACGAAGCCTACGCTGCGCCCAGCGCCAACCGGCGGCCAAGGCCTACGCTGCGCCGGCGCTAACCGGCGCGACCACGAGTAGCGCCCGCTTCGAAGCGCCAACTTTGCACGGCCATGAGCAACGCCGCGCCCGGCGCCAACCGGCACGGCCACGAACCTCTACGCCGCGCCCGGCGCCATCCTGCAACGACCGCGAGCCAACGCCCGCGCCCCGAGCGCCACTTTTGGCATGGCTACGAGCTTACGCCTACGCTCCGAAGCGCCACCTGACGACTCGACTGCAAGCCTATGCCTGCGCCACGAGCAAGGACGGCACGATCGTCCGCAACACATGGAGCATAGAGCAACTAAGTCCTTCATTTACTCAAATTATGTCATTATAAATAAAATTATTGGCTTTCTTGACTTGCTACTTAGTTGATCCTCAACTAAGCAGTAAGTCGGGGGCTACACCTAATAGTGTTGCGCATGCGCAACGCTCTTTGGGTCATTTTAAGAAATATTGTTCGTTTGCAACTTTCCTCTTGACTTGCTACTTAGTTGATCCTCAACTAAGCAGTAAGTCGGGGGCTACACCTAATAGTGTGCGCATGCGCACATCTTTTTATGAGTTGTATTTTTTCTTCTTTTACTTAACGATTGCAAATGAATCCGAGTGCCTTAAATCCGAGTTGTGAAGCTCTGACCCCATGAACGGCGAACTTTAGTCACCCAAAACGCGTGTCTGGGAAAAAGTGCCATGAGCCAACTCTCGACGCTCGGGGGCTAGACTAGTCGGGCAGAGTGCTTAAACAAAAGGAGTCAAACCACTCGGATGAATTCAAAGTCAATAAGGAAAAGGAGTAAAAAACTCTAAAATTATATATAAACCAGTCGGACATCACATCCGAGTGAATTGTTTTTACATTGCCTAAAGTTCTGCATATATATGATTTCATTTCAGGGCTACTAAATTTGGATGCGACGCGTGCGGGCCAGCGTTTCAACGATTTACATCGAAGATCAAATAAATTTAAAAGGAGCGGCGCTGAATTTCGCCTTGAGCGGAAAAAGCGTTTTGACTTCTGCATATCGTTGAGGATGCGGTATGTCCCATGATGGGCCACCAGCTGTACGCCGCGACAATTGGGAATAGTTCAACGCGTGGAGTTCTATTGAGTCCTTCACGATCTCTTTGCCTACAATGGGCACTCGGCTGGAAAGAAAAACCAGTCGGGAAACTACATCAAGAACTGGAAGCACTCGGCGTGAAGCATGACTTCGGTTGAATGCGACCAGGGAAGGCGAACTCGATCGCAAAAGCACTCTGGGGCTCTTGTGGAGTATATGGACCGGGTATCTCGCATGGCGGTCGTGAGGACCACCCGGAGAGGATAGGCTGCCGAGTACATGAAGATGGATATTGCCCAAGAGGCGGGTTGCCATCTTGTGAAGGAAACCGGAAGATGGAAACCCACCACGCTTAGGAGGATACAATTGTAATCCTATCCGCTATCATGTTTAATCGGATAAGGAAAGAGATACAATCTCCACCTTGTAACCGATTAGGACTCTTCTTTGTAACCGCCCTCCTCCGCTATATAAAGGGGGTGGGGAGGAGAGGAGGAGAACAAGGCAGAACATCTCATCGACTATTAGCTAGCCACATATAATTCGAGAGCACAGACTAGGGTATTATCTCCTTGGTGAGAGCGAACTCAGATACATCGGGTGTTCTTGTGCTACCATCGAGTTTGGGTCGGTACAGTAGCCCCTTTTCATTATTGTCGGTAACAAACGTCGACAGTCGGCTGGATGGGCTCGTTCAGATCCGCCCCGAGAGGCCTCAGGCTCCTACCCATGCTTTCGTAAGCAGGGCGCAGCATGGAGAGGAGGACCCCGCGCATGGAATCGAAATCCTCGCGTCACGGGCCATCTCGCGCTCGGCTGGCTTCGCCGGCTAGTCATTGGCTGCCGCCTCTTCCTCGGCGACCTCAACCGCGCCCGCAGCTGCATTACCCTGCGCCCAAGGGCGGAGGACCCCACTTGGGATACAGTCGGCGTGAGAACGCAGTAGCGTCGACCATGCTCGCCGCCCGCTTCCTCAAAGAAGCCGCCTCATGCTTGGGGGTCCTTGAGCTGCCCGTGGCGCTTCCCTTGCAAGGCCGTCGGACCTCTGACGGCGAGAGAACATAGACGCACATCAACACGACAACCCTAGCATCCCGACAAAACAACCGGAAAGGAGCTTACCCGCGAGGAGGGCTCCAGATGAAGAACCTCGGCGAGGGCAGATCGAGCCCACCTCTCCCCGCAGCACCGGAGGAGCCCCCTCCCGTCCGGGGCTTCTTCGGGGGCGAGCCCCCAGGATCCGCCTCAGCCATTCGCTTCCCCGACCTTCTGTCGTCGCCGCCGCCGCTCGCCATCGCTTTCCTAGAAAGCTCCCGAGGACGATGAGGAAGGCGAGGAAGTCGAAGGAGGCAGGAAGAAAAAAGCGTCGAAGCCAGGCGCAAACACCGTGCCCTCCCGCACTCTCTACTTATAAGGGAGAGCTAGGGCACCAAACCGCCGCCGGGCGCTCGCAGTGATCATACGCCCACCGTCCGATACGCCGACGCGACGGGCATTAAAATCCCACTCCGCATTAAATGCGGCGAAGCGACGCGACCATAGGGGAACGGCGCTTCGGGCCGAAGCAACGCGACCCTTCGATCGTCGCGCAGGGTATACGGACAGCCTCGGAACCCGCACCAGGCGCCAGCGAGCCGGGCGACGCCCGACACAAACAGATAAGTCTCCCGACCCCCGATCTCCTTCACAGTCATCTCTGAGAACTAGCAATACGCGCCGACCACGGCCTGGTCGTCCCGCATTGCTCGGGGGCTTGCAAGCAGTAGCACTCACATTCGCACAGGTCGGCGACCCGACTGACCGCTCGGCCACGCACCTCAGCTTACGCCCCGGTGGCTACGGTTTTGAGCGGCACGAGCCGAAAGTCGGTCGGGGCCGTCCTTCTCCCGCTCAAAGCGCGAGCGAATGCTTTTGCCTTCTTGCGATATTCACATTCGCACAGGTCGGCGATCCGACTGACCGCTCGGCCACGCACCTCGGCCTACGCCCCAGCGGCCACGGTTCCGAGCGGCGCGAGCCGAAAGTCGGTCGGGGCCGTCCTTCTCCCGCTCAAAGCGTAAGCGAATGCTTTTGCCTTCTAGCGATATCCACGTTCGCACGGGCCGGCGGTCCGACTGGCCACATGGCCTCCCTAACAGGTAGTTCGCCCGACCCAAGCACTACGACCTACGTCCCAGCGGCTACGGTCTCGAAGTAGCGCTTTACGGTAGGGGCTACCCACATGGGGCAGGCCACAAACCAGTCGGAAGCACTCCCTCCTGCTTAAAACGTGGGCGAATGCTTTCTCGATCCCGGGGTTCGCTAACACTCTCTTCGCGTTTCCTTCGGAAAAACCAACACTCCTACGCCCGAAAAAACCCCAGCGGTTCAAGGTTGCGAAGGAATATAAAAGCGAACCCCGATTCGTCAGCACAAAGGGCAAACCCCAATTCTTTACAAATTAAAGAAAATTACAAAATCTGACATTATTCGTAAATCCCGTGGAGGACGCTCTGCGGCGGTATCCGATCGGCAATCACCCGGGCATGGGGCTCGGCTTGGAGCGAGAAGCGCTCGACCTCCTCGTCAGTCCGGTTCCTGGCGATCCCGCTGCTAACGTTGTCCAGGTTGATGCCATTGTAGAAGGACATGGTGTTAACAAGCGAAGCGGCTCCCAGGGCGGCTCTCGTCTTCATCGACTTCTCGACATGATCCGCACGCGAGCGGCTTCGATCGCCGAAACAAGCTCGTACCCCACACGTCCCCGAGCAATCGGTGGCAGACGGCCCGGCCTACCTTCCCCAAGGACGCCAACTCGGCAAGCAGTTGGGTTCGATCGCCCTCCAACTCTTCTCACGCCAGCTGAGCCACCGCCTTCGCCGCGACCGCCGCGTCGCGCTCCTCCATCGCCGTGTCGCGCTCCTCCACCGCCAATCGTCGCGCTTCTGCGATTTCGCTGAGTCTCTTCTGCAGCTCTGGAGACCAAACAAGGAGTCAAGAAGCGCGCTCGATGACCGAATCAAGTCAACTCAAGTAACGGCGTTTTACCAGCCGAAGATGCGGTCATAGCGGTGAGCTCGGCTCGGGCATCTTCCTCGAGCTTCTTCGCCGCCATTATTTCCACCTGCGCGGCGACCTTGGCGCCATCGGCCTCCGCCAGGAGGGACTCCAGTTTGGATACCCTCACCCTTAGGGACCGACCCGATCGCCGCTCCTCCTCCAAGATGTCGGCCATCTCGTTCATCGCCCGACGGGCCTCCTCCGCCACCGACCGCTCGCGCACCGCGGCTTCCCGGGCCTCTTGCAACTCGGAGCCCAGCTGGTCGCGATCCTTCTCCGCGGCCGTCCTCTGGCCGCGCAGACGACGGAGAAGGCCGGATTTGCCCTCCGACCGCTCCCGCAGATGCGGCAACCAGCCGCCGCATCATTACAAGACCCAGCGAAATTCAAAAAGCGGAAGTTTGAACAACGACTTACCACGCCGGCCAGTCAACCCCTCCATGACGCGGCGGCGTCCAGCGCCCTCGGGACTCGAGAGTCGACCAGGCTCGCCGAATCATCTCCATCTCGGTTTTGGCTCGCCGAACCCTCCCGCAGGATTCCCACCCCAGCTCCACCCGTCGTCCAAAGACTGAACGACGTCTCGTCAGGCGGGTCGCTGCCGCCTTGCTAAGATGGACGGGCGGTGAGGGGTCCTCCATGGCATTTCAGCCCGGCAGCCCGCTCCGGCGGTGTGACTTCCGACTCCACCGACGGCGAATCAATGACCGCCGCCGCCACCGCCCGCGGCCCTTCTCCTAGCTGCCCCCTCGGTGACAATGGCGGTGGGGCTTCCAGTGCCAGGATCGGCGACACTCTGGCAGCTGGCGGCGCGAGGTCCGCCCCGCCATTATCGGCCTTCGACCCTAACGGCGAGCCGCTGACGGTCGCCCGAGCTTCGTGGCGTGCCGGCTCTTCGGTCGATTCCGGCACAACCACTGGAGCAAATGCCATCGTGTCAGCCGCTGCGACCACGACCATCGCCGCCGTCTCCGCCATTTGCTCTGGCTCGGGCAACGCATCACCAACTGCTGTTGACGGAAGCGACGGCATCGGATCCGGCGGCAATTCCGCCACCTCCGTCAGGCTTTCCCCCACAAAATCCCTGAAGGCACGGGCTGATAAGAAGCAGTTCAAGCAGAGACGGCGCGTACGGCCTAAAGAATAAAGACTAACCGCGTCGAGCGGGCGCTGAACAACCGCGCCCTTTTCGCCGGTCTCCCCGGCGAGGAAGAGCCATCTCTCCCACCTTCCGGGGGCACCTCCACTGGAAATGCTCCTACTTGAGGCGTCGCGACGATGACCTCCGTATCGACGCCCTCCATCGGGTCGCCCTCCATCGGGTCATCGCTCGACGACAGCCCGAAGTCATACCCCTCGTACGGGTCATAGGGATCTATGCCTTCACTGGAAGATGACCCCGCGCCGACTAAGGAAAGAGCGGTCGACTCCGACACGTACTCGCCGCGCGCGGCCATAGCCAGCCGCGTCTTCTTCTTCTCCTCCCTCCTGCTCTCCCTGCGCTCTTTTCGAGCGGACTCCTGCAGCTCGGTCTTTTTTCGGGCCTCCGCCCTCATCTCTTTCTCCCCCGGTAGCCACGCCCGGGAGGTTGCTCCACGCAGGCCCTGAAAGGGGCGGGGGCACGATTCAGGACAAGGCATGAGGAATCAAGATAAGGGACGTAGGGAAAGGATAGGGAGCTGTTCAGTTACCAAGTTCGGAGGGTCTTCCGCCGAGAAGGGCCCGGGAACGCCGCCTGCCGCCACCGTGGCCTTCACGACCAAGACGGCCGTCACCCGAGCTTCCACCTCCGACGAGGGGAGATCCGAGCGCTCCATCCTCATGGGGTCGGATGCTCCCTCGTACTCAAACATCGGGTGAGGCCGGTCCATCAGGGGTTGTACGCGCCTCGCCATAAACGTATGGACGACAGCATCACCCGTCAGGCCCCGCCTCTTCAGAGCCGCGAGCTGCTCAAGGATCACTTCCATCTTCCTCTTCTCCTTCGCATCTGCTGGCCGATTCCACTCAGGCATCGCCTCGGGTCGTCTTCCGGTAAAGGCCGGGGCGCTGTCTCCTGCATTCCGAATGTAGAACCATTCGGAGTGCCACCCACGGTTCGACGAAGGCAGCTTCATGTCAATATACTCCGGCGCCGGTTGGACGAAATGGATAAGCGGCGCCTCCGTCAGCGCCCGGCAGCGCACCGCCGCCGTTTTCTTCAACACCGGCGCATATGGAAGAAGTACTTCCACAGAGCCCAATGGGGTTCAATCCCCAGAAAAGCCTCACACAGCGTCATGAAGATCGCGATGTGCAGCACGCCGTGCGGGTTCAGATGGTGCGCCTCCACCTTGTAGAAGTGAAGAAGCCCGCGAACGAACGAATGGAGGGGAAGGCCGAACCCGCGCTCGAAGAAGGACGCGGCTACAATGATCTCGCCGTCGCCCGGCTCCGGAGCCACGGCCCCCGTGGGCACCCTCCACCGGGATATGTCTCGCGGGGGAAGGAATCGCTTCTTCGACGAGTTGCCAAGCGAAAGCATCGGGATGGAGCACTCCGGCCACGACATCTCCAAGAGAGCTGGATCGACGAGCGAAAGAAGGACTGAGGCGAGGAACCCCTCTCCTAGGTTTGCTTTCGCTCCCTCTCACGATCGCCTTCGCCTTCCTCTCTTTCGCAGCGAAGAACAGCACGACACAGGGGAATCCGCCCGGTGGCTCCTCCCCTTTTGGCTTATAAAGAGCGCAACGGCCGTCGATCGGACAGGCGTCGACCCAACGGACGACTACGCGGACCGAAACGGCGTGCGTTTCGCTCCCCCGACCGTCGCGATGGTTCAACGGTACATCGCCTCGATTCTTGGTCACTCCTGCGCTAACTCCTGACAGGACATCAGCCAGGCGAGAGGACTTCGCATCGAGCAGAGCGGCGAACGGCTCCTCGGGCCTCGCTCCCGAATTCGAAAGGCCGCCTTGCGGCAGAAAGAAAACACGCCGAGAATATCGCGGCCCCGGAAGCCGCGCGAAGGCTCACCGACTTCCGCTCAAGGCCCGACCGAAGTATCGCGGGCTCCGAACGCCCGGCCACCAAGTGGAGGTGCACACCGCCCCGAGCGGAAAAACGAGCGAGGGACGAGCATAGGGTGAGCCCCCAGTGGGCCACTAGTTGGGCTGGCGGACGGCCTGATCACCCTTAATCGTGTTCGAGACCATACTTCACACTCACCGCGAGTCCGTCGGCGGTGGCGGCCAGTGCGCTCGGGTTCGGCGGACGACCGAGGTCCGATCTGAGGCGAGTAAAGAAAGATTCTTATGGGTCGCCCCGGAGGGTCGCCCGCCTCGGACAACGTCCGCTCGGAAGCAGTTCTCCTTTGGGGAAGCCGCCAGGCCCACTCGAGCAAACCGCTATCGGCCACACGAAGACGCGCGTTCAAGCCAACGCGCATTAAGCGCGTTAGCTCACCCTCCAGTCCCACGCTGCGGGCGGGCGTATTCGTGGAAACTTTGTCGCCGCGTCCGCTAACGAAAGCATGGGACGGGCGCCTTGATATGTTTTGGCGCCAAGCCCTCTGAAGTACATCGGCATCACGGCGCTAAAAGGCGCCTCCGCGCGACGAGGTAAACCCCCGACCGGATCTCCGATCCACCCGGGGGCTCGGGGGCTCCATCCACCGGATGCGCTCGCGCGCACCCTGGCCTTAACGACCAAACCGTTTGGTCGGACGTCGGCAACCGAGAAGGCCACCTCCGATCAATAGGTGCCGTGCAGTGCGGCGACTCGACCAAAAGATCAAGCCCATCGAAGGGCCACCTCCACAAGCAAGGTAAACCCCGACCGGATCTCCGATCCACCCGAAACTCGAAACTCCATCCACCGGATCTTCGCGCGCAAGACCGCAAAATCGGCGATCGATTCAAAAGCGCAGAAACGGCGGCGCTTCTGCCAAAGCCCGTCAACTAAGGTTGAACCCCGGCCGGCTCCTGACCGCTCGGGGCTCGGGCTATTAGCGGATATCAAAGGCACGGTATCCCCGCGCCCAGAAAACCACATGGGCCGTCTCCGTACCACGTACGGGCCACCTCCGTACCAAGGCCTCGGAGACAGGCCTCGACTCGGAGGCCCATAATTCCCGATCAGGCCGCCCCTAAAGGACATCCCGACCGGCGCCACGGGTCGGCCTCCCGAAAGGCCTTCGAGTAACGGGGAGGGCCGACCGCCCGATCCTCCGTGAGGGCACCCGATTCCAAACCAGGCGACCTCGAAAACGGCTTCGGCACGGTGAAGGCCGAAGCTCCGCAAACTACTGGCGGCAGCGTGAGCGTCAAATCGCCAAAAAGCAGCCCCTGCCACGGTCACCTACGCCGCTGACGTGAGCGGCTCAGCATGACCAAGCGGAATGGGGAGCCACGCGCCTTCCCCAGGCGATTTCCGATGGCCGCGCCCCTACGCCAAGACTGACAATGCACACAGAAGCAGTGTGTGCGTTTCGGAGGGAAGAAGCCGCTCCACCGCTCTGCGCCTCCACCAACCCATCAGAAGTCACATCCGGCGACCAGACACCAAGGCAGAAGGCGGACTCCTAGGCATGAGGGACCCCTTTGCTTTTTTCCACGCATACTCTCGTGTAATCCGCTCCCCTGGTCTATATAAGGGGGAGTTCGGCCCTCCGGAGCGGGGGCGGGAGAATCAAGCACACAAGCACGGCACGACCAAACGAGAGTCACCAGTAGTCCCCTTCGAGAACTCTCCCGCTTGTAATCCGTGAATCCGCCCGATCTCATAATAACACCGATCACCCAGACCGAGTAGGGACGTTGACCGAACGAAGATACATCTTGGACCCCCTTTTTTCTTTCGGTCTAACCATTCAAGGAACGGGAGCGCATCGCCCCTCTAAACCTACAAATTTACTTGCCGGTTTCCGAAACACCGACAACAACCTTTTTAGAGTTGCACATATATTTCTGGTGACGAAAATATTTTTTCCGGGAAAAACGGAGAAAGGACCTAGACGTGATGACAACCTTCTTAGAGATGCACACATATTTTTGGTGACGAAAACATTTTTTCCGTGAAAAACGGAGAAAGGACCTAGACGTAAATAGCGAGGGCCTATTTGTTACGTTTTTGGACCTGTCCGCTATCCTGAAAAATTAGAAAAGGGCTTATTCGCGATTTGAATTTAACGGGAGTTTTTTTTCCGTAAAATACCGCACGAGGGACCCAAACGCGAAAAAATAAAGATCTCCCCCTCACAAAAAATCGCGAAGGACCTATCTGCAATATACAGGGACTTATCCGTAATTTGAAGAAACGGAGGGGGTTTTTCGCAAAATTCGTCTGACGGCGACGGTGACTTTAGCTCCTCCGGCATTCGGTAGCGTTAATAGGTGTAATATTACTAGACACGTGGGCGCGGCGCACACCGCGCCACAACGTGACAGGCGTAATACGAAATCCGGGTTTTTTTCATCAAGGAAGCGATCTAGATGTAATTTAAAAATCTCTAGGATGGAGCGTATAATTCTCGATATACGCGCTGTAATTTTGAGAAGATTCTGGTACTCAACGATAAATCCCATGTAATCCTAAAAAGGTTCCCAATCCCTGGAACAAATTTTTTTGGCGTGATTTCCGGAAAAATAAGGCCTTACCGTGAAGAAAGGGACATAGAAGTAATATGTAAAAATCTCCAGGATAAAAAATAGCTAACAAGCAATTTTAGAAAGCCCGGGCGAATTTACATATAGAAAAACATGCTAAAAATCTTATTTTAGAAAGCATGATGCTGTTTCATGGAAAGCAAAATTAAGGGTCTTTTCACAAAAAGGTCTAAAATAGATAAAAGCAGACTATCGTAATTTCCTAAAAGCCCGGAATTGTTCGCTGAATCCAGAAGTTTCAAAGCCCTTCTCCTAGAAAAAGGAGGGTTTTTTCATAAAATCCCGGACTAAAAAGGACTTTTATGTAATTTCAGAAACTTTTCTGGCTCTTTTCGCAAAAAAACGCACGCACGCCTACTTAAAACTCCACGCACCGTCGCTGGTCCATAAGCATAAGCAACACGTGTTGGCTCGGAAAAATCGGACATAGCGCTGCTGTATGGTTCGAGCGAAACCTCTCGGCGCAGCGCTGCTGACCCATCATAGCACGGCGCCATTTAAGCCTTGCTGCCTTGCTTAATTACTTAAGCTTGCCAATCGCGTGAAAAAAAGTAGGCGACGTAGCTCAACGAGCTTCGAGCCGTACGTACGGATGCCCGTTTTCCTGGTCACGGCGGAGACGCGGCCGCTCAGCGCGCCGACACGACCCCAACACCGTGACGTGGCGCGCGGAGCGGCCGGGAAACCTTAGGACTTTATATACGGTAGTATTAGTTATATATATGCCGCCCTTCAACGTGATCTGGTACAAGAAGTGCAAGCACAGACAAGAGAGTTAAGGTTTGCAGGGCAGTAGAACGATGAAATGCACCAGGCGTCGCTTCGCAAAACCAGACAGATCATGGGGGGAGATTTCAGAATATGACACTCTTTAAAATTCACATTTTAGGATTTGACACTCTGGCCCACAGTTATTGACTCAGATGGCCCCATATGTCATACACACAACTAAAGAGGCACACGAATTGAATGTCATATTCTGAAATTTTCCGTTCATGGGCACATGGTTGTGACGATTGGATGACTTGACCAATTCTGTCTGTTTTTTTAGACCAGAGACCGAAAGGCCCCACCTTGATTGAAAGCAGAATAACAGGTTCTTACAACTGGGGATACCACTTTAGTCTAATTATGTCTTAATCATAGTAATGTACAATTCATGTCAAATTAAAACGGACAGCAATTCACTCACCGGTAAACCAATAACTGAAGAGAGTTTTCGTAGATTTTTCTTTTGAAGATTGCGGACGAAGACTGGACTACATCCATACACTCACGCTGCGATCACTGGAATTACTCCACATTAGTCACTCAGCTATCACCACAATGCAAGCCTTATCAAAATTCAGAACTCTGCATATGGTGCTTTGCCAAGTCAACTTCACCGTGACTTCAGTAAAAGAATACAACCTTCACGCGGTTAGATGTTAGTTGGATATGGATTTTCAGTTCAAAGGCTGCACGGCCGTTCGATATTCAAAAAATCGAAAATCGGAAAGTGTAAAAAAATCATAATTTGGAAGGAATTCAGCAGTTCCAGTCTGCTGAAACTGATCGAGACTATGCGCCGTGCAATGGAAAGTACTAAAAGAATTTTTTAGCGCTTCCGGTTCGCTCAAAATTAAAAAAAATTCCTACATATCCTGTCTGCTCGAAATGCGTTAAAAAATTATCCCGCGCTCCTCGTCCTCTGGAATCCACCATTTAGGGGTTATTTCTGTAATTTCATCCGATCAACAGCTATTTACGGGAAAAAATACAAACCAGGCTTGAACAGTAAAAAAATTCTTAATCGACTACCAGACTAAATATTTCGTTTTTTTTCGAAAGACTATTTCTTAACTGGCTAGACTATTTCCTGCGTTTCGTTTTTTTTCTTTCTGCGAGCCACGCGAATTTTGAGGAACGGCCCCCGCATGCAGCTGATCGGGGCCGCTACACTCTCATGCAGTGCTTCCCAGCCGCTGCATGCGGGTGCAGCGCCTCCGGCGCGCTGCTCCGCCCGGCCAGGGGGCCAATTCCGCTAATATCTAATGCCAGTACCTATTCTCACAAAAAAACTCAATCGAACGAGCCAAAATAACAAAAAATTCCTAAATCTGAGCCATCTAGATGGATCGGATGACAACTAAAGGCTTGAGGTGTCAATCTTCCCAGCTGCTAGCCATACATTTTTTCACATGAAAATGTAGTAGGTTATTTCACGCTCGATACAACCATTACTTGAGCTTTTCCCACACATAGTAGAATATGTTTCAGTCATCTTCCTCGGAGATCGCAGCCAACTCAGAGGAGAAATGGCAAGACTCCACTGCAAGCATGTGCTCGTCATCACAAAAGAATGGCCTGGAAGGCACCTGTAGGCCATCGACACCAGCTTCAAGCATCTCTATGACCTCGCTCATCGTTGGCCGATCATGAGACTTCATCTGGATGCAACAAAGCCCAACAATGCACAGCTTCCTCTCCAACTCGTGCATATCAGCAGCAGCAACTGATATCTCACCCACTTCTTGCTGCTCAGTTAGCCGGTCATACACCCACGACGGGTAGTATGCCTGGCTTGAGTTCGTTGCATTTTGATCTGCGTTCCTTCGTCCTCCAGCCATCTCCAGCAGCAGCATTCCAAAGCTGTAAACATCGGATTTGCTTGATATGACGCCAAAGCTACGAGATATCATCTCAGGAGCTATGTACCCAACAGTTCCCCGTAGGGCGCTCGCTGGCACAAAGCTCTTGTCCCTTGGGTACAGCTTGGCGAGGCCAAAGTCAGCAACTTTTGGGACAAAATTGCTATCGAGAAGGATATTATGCGGCTTGATGTCAAAGTGTAGTATCTGCATATCACAACCCCGATGCAGGTAGTTGATCCCTCTAGCAATGCCCAGAGCAATCTCATTGAGCTTGTCCCAGGAGAAACTTCTCTCGGATGAGAAGATGTACTTGTCAAGAGAACCACGAGGCATGTACTCGTATACCAGCGCCCTCCTCATCTCCTCCGAGCAGAACCCCATAAGACGCACCACATTGACGTGGTGGATCCTGCCGACGGTGGCGACCTCGCTGATGAATTCCTCTCCGTTGCATTTGGAGTTGCCCAGCATCTTGACGGCGACATGGACATCGCCAGGGAGTAGCACACCCTTGTAGACGGAGCCGTATCCTCCCTGACCCAGCTTCTCTCTGAAATGGCCTGTGATTGCAATGAGGTCCGTGTAGGCGTACCTCGTCGGGCCGTGCATTTGCTGCATCCGGAGGAACTTCTCGACCGCATCGATTGTTATCCTTGTTTTCCAGTACTTGTAGGCAAGGAAGGTCAGTACCGCGAGCGGCGCCAACACGAACCGGCGTAGTACTGCGTACAAACAAGTTTTACATATATGGAATGGCAAGTAAGAATGTGTAAATACAATACGATGATATATACAACCGTGATGATGTAGAATGTACAGTTCTAAAGTACCTCCAATCGACTTCATAATCGGCGCGCCACATAATATTGTATAGAACATGCCCGCGTAGAAGTATCTGTATGCCATAGGCATACCAGGTTTTATAAGTCCACGACTTACGCATTCCCAGAAATTGCGGTCAATTAAAAAAATGCCCGCAATCCAATCCTCGATGCCTGAACTAGACGTTGGGTTTTGACGGAAGTCGCTGCAAGAGCATGCCGTGGTACAGAAAAAGGGATTAGAGAGGGGAACCAACGCTTTTGAGATGAGACAGTCAGGGCCTGTTTGTTTCAGCTTTGGATTCTCTAAAAGCTGATTCTGGATTGTGGTTGTAGAAAAACTGATTCTCCAAAAGCTGGAATCCAAAAGTACATATGAAGTGGATTGTGGATTCTAGTGTATATGGGTGGGCTGGATTGTGAGAATCGATTCTAGAATCAGTTGTTTGTTTCGATTCTCGCTTTTAGGGCCGTAATCCGAATCGAAGCTAAAACAAACAGAAAAAGGGATTAGAGAGGGAAACCAACGCTTTTGAGATGAGACAGTCAAGCATGAACTCACCGAATCGAATCCGCCAGGCATTCTTTTATTGTGTCCATACTACGTGTTTTGTACGGAAATCGAACGGAGAATCCGTTCCTCATGGACTTTGCAACATCTGCATAGCTTAAGCTTGCATTAGATGGCAACATCATCGTGCCATGATCACCCAAAGGAGTCATGGCAAGGTATCCGCAAGATGGCTCGAGGTACTTCATATGGTAAGGGTCTTGGCCAGTCAACACATAGACGAAAGATTTGTTGGTACTCATGCAAGTGACAGGCCTGTACATACCATTGTTCTTCACTTGCTGCGAACAATTCACAAAGCTAGCCCAGAAATATGTAGCAGGCTCAAACTCGACTTCGTTGTTGTGCTTTGAGCCTCGGTAGAAGATTGAGACTGCAGACCCATAACGAGGCTGCAGACTCCACCGAGGAAGAGGGCAACTGTTTTTGTACAAATCCAGGTCGCCGTCGACGACCCAGAAGGTTGAGTAGTAATCACCCATAAAGTAGTTCACATAGTATTTCGCATAATTGATGCTTTCCACATAGTATTTCGCATCGTTGATGCGTATTGTTGCTGTGCTGTAACTGCAAACCAGCTCGTGAGATTGAGAACCGCACCCAGGTGGATCGCTTGGCCGACGAAATGGGGACGATACATTTCTAAGAGGGCCGCACGAGAAAGAAGGGCAGTCATGCCGATGATGTCGCCCTTCAACGCGACCTGGTACAAGAACTGCAAGCACAGACAAGAGAGTTAAGGTTTTCAGGGCAGTAGAACGATGAAATGCACCAGGCGTCGCCATGGCAGATTGGCCTGTTCGCAAAACCAGACGGATGAAGGGCACCACAAAGTGTGGTAATTTACATACCAACTGCTGGCTATACATTTTTTTGAACTTAACCAATGGCTCTACATGGTTGCGACGATGTGTGGATTGGATGACTTGACTCGGTTCCAGTCCAATTATATTCTGTCGTTTTTAGACCAGAGACCGAAAGGCCCCGCCTTGATTGAAAGCAGAATAACACAGGTTCTTACAAACTGGGGATACCACTTTAGTCTAATTCTGTCTTAATCACAGTAAACCAATAACTGAAAGCGTTTCCGTAGATTTTTCTTTTGAAGAATAGCATTTCCACATATTGCCGACGAAGACTGGGCTACAACCATACACTCACGCTGCGATCATGGAATTACTCCACATCAGTTACACAGCTATCACCACAATGCACGCCTTATCAGAATTCAGAACTCTGCATAACTACTGCACAATCCCATATCACAGACCATCCACAAAACATTTTACAGACGGTTTTGTGAGCTATCTGTATTAAAGTGTCAGTGATGACAATAGGTCATCACATCACTAGGTCATCACAGACGATTTTCCAATCGTTAGTGAAAAGACTCATTACAGACGGTTCCAATTTAGGACTCATCATAGACAATTCTTCTTTATAACCATCTGTGATGTTGATTTTTTATTTTTTTACTAAATTTTGATTTATTGGCTAGCCTTAGGAAATACTAGCCATGCCCTTTGAAACAAAATATAGTACAGAGCATCACTAGCATTATTACGACATACATTTTAGAAATGAGATCGGATCATATATCAACATACAACGCATCCATTTTAGAAATCAACTCTGGTTGCACATTACAATGCACAATACATCCATTTTAGAAATCAACTCACATATATAAAAACCAATTGAATTCAAAACTACAACTCACAAATTTACAGCACAAGGTTCATAAATTAATCGAAATGGTATGTAACAAATTCACAACTTATTGCACGATGCTTATGTGACGCCTTTTTGATTTATGACCTCATGCAACAAGAAGTCACGGAGATGTCCTCGAATACCTAGCAGGTCATTCTATTTCAATATAGATTTAGCACATTTCTAAACCTGTCAATAGGAAGAGTAAAGTCTTATGTGTATATAAATGTGGAGGATATGGCTAATACTTGCAGTGGAACAGAAAAAAGAAATGCGCCAGGGTTCGTCGTGACAGCTTTGCAAATGCAAGATAAAAAATGAAAGTTGAGATGGTGAGGACGACTTGGTTCCGGAGACGCGTGGCAGAGGCTACAGGGCACAGTCCCCAGGCACAGGCTGGTGACTCTCGGCACTGCAGTCTGCCTTCTTGCTGGAGTTCTACCAAACACACTCTAACTCTCATCGAAGCCGACATGTTACTCAATTTTTTTTCTTTTTTGATCCAGCAATACGAGGAGCTTAGTTTTGTAGGCGTAACTTCATATCTTTGCCTCCTATCACTACTGCACAATCCCACATCACAGACAATCCACAAAACATTTTACAGACGGTTTTGTGAACTATCGGTATCAACGTGTCAGTGATGAGAATAGGTTATCACAGACGGTTTTCAAACCGTCAGTTAAAAGACTCATCACAAACCGTCTGAGCTAAAATCATGCAGCAAGAAGGCACAGAGATCGATGTTCTCGAATACCTAGCAGGTCATTCTGTTCCAATACAGATTCAACACATTTCCAAACCTATCGATAGAAAGAGTAAAGTCTTGTCCGTATAGAAATGTGGAGGATATGGCTAATACTTGCAGTGGAACAGGAAAAAAGGAATGCGCCAGGGTTCGTCGTGACAGCTTTGCAAATGCGCCCTCCACTACGCAGACATCAATCATCTCGGTGATGTTGCCAGGCAGGAGGAAATTTCGACAAAAGATCTTCTTCAGGCAGGCCAATTGACTTCTTCGTCGCCCCGCCAACCCGCATTCAAGTCGCTCAGAAACAATAAACCCTCACATGTCGATCAGAATCGTGGCTTTGCAAATGCTGCTCAAGAAGACCTATCCGGAGAATGGGTACAGGTCAAGCCAAAGTACTTTCGGAGAAAGGAGAGGTTAAATCCTCATAAATTGCTTCCAGCTACCACCACAGCCCCGCTTCAGCTGGTCACGTTATCAAGGGCTGTTTGTATTTGCTTTTAATTCTGAATTTTGGCCTCAAAAGCAGAATAAAAAAATATACAATCTGATTCTAAAAATCGATTCTCACAATCCAATCTACCCATATACGCTAAAATCCACAGTTCACTTTGTATATACTTTTAGATTCCAGCTTTTAAAGAATCAACTTCTCTACGACCACAATCCAAAATTAGTTTTTAGAAAATCCAAAGCAAAAACAAATATACCCTAAAACAGCAAACTAGGGGGCGGATGCTTCAATTGCCTAGCATCTAACCATTACACCGCGACCTGCAAAGCCCCACCAAAATGCCTTCTTTGTGGGATTTCTAGCCATAAGGCGCACTGGTGCCGCTCAAAGCAAGAGTTCACGGCATCACCTCAGGTTCCTCTGATGCACCGCAGGATCTGCTACTAGGCTGACTCCATGTTCAAGCCAGGGAACCCTGATGACAGACCAGACATGGTCTCTCGCCACATTCCTCATGCGCCAGGCATTGCTATTGTGGCGACCCGCATAATTAACTCAGGATAACGACAATAACCTTGCTATTAATCTTGAGTTAATTACGCTAATATAAGCATATTAGCTAACAAAACATTGAGCGGATCAGATATTTTATCAATTAATACACCGAATTCAGAGTGTTGCAACAGAACAATAATTAGAGACTGAAATGAAAACTTTATTACATTCCATTGCCACACATGCTACATGTTCAGTACAGAATTAAACAGATAATCTAAATATTACAAAGATGTAGGGGTGCAATCGGATCGGATATTTTCCATCCGTCCGACCGACCGGATAGCTTCGGATCGGATTCGGATATTTTTTAGACCATTTACACAGAAAGATCATATGGTGCTAACAAAGCAGAATCCAATGCTGTAAAATATGGAGCACATATCACTATAGTTACTACATGCAGGTTCGGGATATGAACTTGGCTAGTTAGTCAACCTGTTGTATGGCAATGCCAGCGAGCACTAGCATGTTGATTATTCTCGTAATTAAACTCTATTAGCTACATTAGTTATAATTTGTCAGCTGTCACGATGTACTTCTATTAATTAGCATCATATCACATCGGATTTGTATGCAATTTAATATGTTCAAAGATAAGAACTTCTGAAATACCTTATCGTGTCGTCGTTGTTATTTATTTCAGCCCTCCATATTTTGTAGCACCATTCGATGAGTCAGTATCTGGTTGGAAACCTCAGAAGAGGATCCTGTAGTGCTAGTGCAGGCAACAAATTCCCAGGAGCTAAAAAATTAGGATGTGAATGGATCGATGAGTACAATTAAAAAAAATCTAGTAAAAACAAAAGCAACGCAAAGCAGAAGAATTACCTTCATCAATGTCAGGTCTTAAGAGGAGGCGGATCTTGAAGAAAGCAAGCTGCCGCAGGAGCCCCTCACCGGAGCAGAGGGGGCGGTGGTGTCGTTAGGAAAGACGCGAAGGTTCATAACCGGCGGTGCAGAGTGGTATCCCAATTGGTGAATTCGATTGGTGGTGCAAGGGCGACGGCGAGGCATGGCACCGCAGCGTCCGGGCGGCGCGTGGTGACGGCGGCGTGCAGAGCAGCGAAAGTAGTCGCCGAACAGCCGGATGTGCCGCCAATGCTCGGGAGAAGCAATGAGCAGCCTGTTAGCGCTAAAAAGTGTCGTTTCAGCGCCAACTCTGCCGATTCCCGGAATCGGGCTTTTGCGTGTAGGATCGGGTTTGCACGGGCGTGCCAGCCGATTTGACCCTCGTAATCGGCAAGGTGGACGTACGGCAAGCTGAACGTACAGCAAGCCGACCGTACTCAAAACCACCGGCCAATCTACTGACGAAGATAGCCGATGGTGCAAGTAGACAATCTATCAACTACGCAACCGGTTGCGCAATTAATAGATCGGGATAAATAGGCTATCGGCTTAACGAGACGTCAAGCCGATAGAATGAGAGGTGGAACCTAACTCCTCCGGCAGACGGCGATGCGCAGCAATACCGCCGAGAGATAGTATTCGATGTCGACGGCGAAGATCGAATCCGACCGAGGCGCTTCTCTCGTGGTGTACCTTGAAAGCCGATCGAAGCGAGGTCGATCGGATTCGCGATCTGAAGACTACAACGATAAAAGTAGAGATAGACTGAATAGTAGATTGATTGATTGGTGGGGACCCTTTACATGATGCACCATGGCACCTATTTATACTAATTTCTAACCTAGACCGACTAGAACACGAGTTCGTACTAGATACAGACTCGATCGGATATATTCCTATTACAACCTATTATTTCCTGATATACTTATGCTAAACCGATTCGAACTCTTCTTTCCATACTTAATCCTATCACACTAAGGAAAACTTGCTAAATAAGTAAACAAGCCTAATCTAGATACAAGCCCGAGTCTTTTTCCAATTCGACGCGCCTTCGTAGATACTAACTCGAACACTAATCCGATTAATGAATAATTGTCTAAATGGGCTATTTTTGGGTGTCAACATATGCCCCCGGTTTTTGTGACATGAGAATCATGTTGCAAAAATCATATCGCTTTGTCCATCCGCTATGGACTCACTTCTCCTTCTTGGCGTTCCTTGTCGATTTCACGCTTCTTTCGGGTCTTCAATCTTTGCAACCTTCTCTTCTGAGACTTTGTTAGACCCGTAGGACACCAGCGAGGATTGGGCTCTATCAACTTACTTTTACTTATCAATGTCACGATGTCTCATCATTAGCCGATGTGACCTTCACTTTGCACCATTTGCCAATTTCGGTTGTCCTTCGCATTTGCGTTCTGCTGCATTGGCTCATACTTGGCCTTTATTTGCTTCCGGCCAACTAATACTTTCAAGTATGGCGTTTTCTCAAGCTCTGTATGAGTGTCGCTTTCATTGCTGCCCCCCGAGGAACCGACTGTATCAATATGATGAGAATTCGTTGTCAAAGTCGGCTTATCTTCAGAGCTTGATTCTGGAGTTTTCTTGCAGCTCTCTTGCTTCTGGCGTCG
The DNA here is from genome assembly GCA_036346375.1 of Guadua angustifolia. NCBI lineage: Eukaryota > Viridiplantae > Streptophyta > Magnoliopsida > Poales > Poaceae > Guadua > Guadua angustifolia. The sequence continues at coordinate 90,128,388 of CM070500.1, read as the reverse complement.
GTTTGTCGATTAGCTTTATCTTTGTTCTTGATTCTTCGTGCGTTGTAACCGACGCTTCGTGTTTTGCTTAATCCAGCTGGGCACCATTGTGGTTTGGCTCCTGTTGGCTTTCTATTTGCTTTCTCCACATCACGAGTGCATCGTCTTTCAGTGATTCTACCCTTTGATATGCACATCGGCTTTTTGGAGCTTATATTAGCCGATGTATTTTGTTGGCATCTTGAACGAGCACCCTGACAAGGATGGAGATGAGACATCGGACAATCATAAGCCATTGGAAGCCTTAGATGTCGCTCCCAAAAGCGGAAAAAGGACACTCCCAATGAGCCCTTTCTTCATCCACATGTCGGCTCTTCATATGTGATTGTTTATGTCTTCTAGTATGCTTGGACATATGACTCCTCTTTATCAATAATCTTGGAGGCCGATTGCTTTCTTGTTCCAAAGCTTCGACTTTGACGTGCTAGCCGATTCCTCTTTCTTCCGATGCTATCGGCTTTGTGAAGTGAAGTACCGATGGTAACTTTGTGCGGTGTATCGATGGAAGATCACCGTAAGTGGTTTCAAGATCTGCATCCTCGCCATCATGATCTCGAGCTATCAACATGAAACACCTTCTCGCTCCGCAATCGTAAAATATGTCTTCATCGAATCGGCTTCTTTATGATTGTGTAGTATGGCATCATAGCAACGATCCTGCCTTCTTTGATTTCTCCAACCGATCGTTGGCTAATGCCGTCATCGGCTTTTGTAGTTAGAGAATCCACTCGTGACGATCAACATCACCAATTCCAATCGCTCTCCGAGTATATCTTCCTTAATCGGCTTGGCGTCTGGGAATCATCATTGGATTAACTCCATGTTGAGCTGTAGCTGATGGAAAAATTAATAATGCAGAAGATTGTAGATGATACATCCAAACCTTCATGATCTGGGCAGCCGATATCTCAAAGATCCTTTCTTGCCGATTGATAGGATCGGTCATCGCTGACACCAGTTTCATAGATGAATCTAACAATGATGGGTTTGTCGGCCTTTTGGCGATACTTGCCCTTTGCCGCATGATTCATCCATTTGCCCCCGAGTGCTTGAGGGTTTTGATCGACCAAATTTATCAATTCAGATTGCAATGTAAAATACCGATCATTATCATACCTTTCTCGGAGTTAATCACGGTTCTTTTGTAGTTTTTGTCTCCGGTATGCTTCTAGATCCCTTTGTAACACTCCCCCGATTTTCTGGAATATATCCTTGAATTGATCTTCAATTGGAGTATGATCTTGAGGTTCACAACCTTGCAAATCTTGCCTTGTTAATACGATCGGTGGCGCATATGTAAGAATTGCCTTTTGGCACAGATCTCTATGATTCATCAAATGATGATTGTAGATCTGAATCGAACTTTGGACACGCCTTGCATGCCTTTGTATGTATTTATTGGTTGAGAATAACACAGAAGTCCATATCTGCTGATTTTGACCATAGAAACTAGCCCTAGATTGATCTTGATGTATATGGCCGTATTGATCTTGATAATTCATAGTGATCGCCCCTGGGTAGGCCTGATGCTTGTAGATCGCTGCAGGCTGCATAGGCACATGATAGATAGACTGATTCATGTTGAAAAATAACAGATCTTACTGGGTTTGATCTCGCGTCCCACCGGGCGTGCCAATTTGTTAGCGCTAAAAGTGTCGTTTCAGCGCCAACTCGCCGATTCGAATCGGGCTTTTGCGTGTAGGATCGGGTTTGCACGGGCGTGCCAGCCGATTTGACCCTCGTAATCGGCAAGGTGGACGTACGGCAAGCTGAACGTACAGCAAGCCGACCGTACTCAAAACCACCGGCCAATCATCGGACGAAGATAGCCGATGGTGCAAGTAGACAATCTATCAACTACGCAACCGGTTGCGCAATTAATAGATCGGGATAAATAGGCTATCGGCTTAACGAGACGTCAAGCCGATAGAATGAGAGGTGGAACCTAACTCCTCCGGCAGACGGCGATGCGCAGCAATACCGCCGAGAGATAGTATTCCGATGTCGACGGCGAGAAGATCGAATCGAACCGAGGCGCTTCTCTCCGTGAGGTGTACCTTGAAAGCCGATCTGGCGGGTCGATCGGATTCGCGATACGAAGACTAAAACGATAAAAGTAGAGATAGACCGAATAGTAGATTGATTGATTGGTCGGGGACCCTTTACATGATGCACCATGGCACCTATTTATACTAATTTCTAACCTAGACCGACTAGAACACGAGTTCGTACTAGATACAGACTCGATCGGATATATTCCTATTACAACATATTATTTCCTGATATACTTATGCTAAACCGATTCGAACTCTTCTTTCCATACTTAATCCTATCACACTAAGGAAAACTTGCTAAATAAGTAAACAAGCCTAATCTAGATACAAGCCCGAGTCTTTTTCCAATTCGACGCGCCTTCGTAGATACTAACTCGAACACTAATCCGATTAACAGAATAATTGTCTAAACTGGGCTATTTTTGGGTGTCAACACACCCAGCCATGCAGAGGCCTTCGTCGGGCAAGGTGCGGGAGGAGAGGCGCTCAAGGTTGAAATGTGGGTGACGGTGGTGGCGTTAGGAGAGATGCGAACGCCAGAGTCGTGGCAAGCATAGTGCTGCATGGGTCTGAGTGAATCGATCGGTGGCGGCACCGAGGCGGCCGCTGTGGCTGCAATAACGAGCAAGCAGGGGACACAGGCGACACGCCTGACGGCAATGGGTGGAAGCAATAAACAACTTCTCGCGCAGATTTCTTTGATATGCCGCCAATGCTTTGGGGAAGCAAGGGTCGGTTCCGGCCGCCGCCACCGCTTGTCGAACTCCGCGGAAATGTGGTTGGGGAGGAAAGGAGTGCTCTGTGTAAGGGGTTCTTTTGTAAAATGGTTCCGCTCTTTTTCGACCGATCAATCTGGACCACAAACTATTGATCTAACGGTTCTTGCGGGCCTATTTTTAGATGGCGACTTTTCAGCGCGATCCACATCAGGGGCAAAATTGATGGCCTAAAGTAACAGCAGGATCTTTTTGCAGAACTTACCTCCAGTAAATCTGAACTGTCTAGATGGATCGGACGGCCCAGCGTGCAGCCCACTGAAACCTAAGATGATAATATACGTCTTCAGGGAAAAAAGGATTACATTGATCCTAGGATGAATATAGACGACAGCAGTTGCAATTGATCCTAGGGAAAAAAGGATTACGTACATTGTTTTCGCATAAACGTTGGGAGGATTCAGGAAACATGGTAGATTATTTCACACTCGGTATGACCGACCGTTGCTTGAGTGTTTACTTGAAAAGACATAGCATCTATGGTGACTGACAGCGATCAGATTGCACTAGAGTTCTACTGCTCCTCATTAGTGAGCCCAAGCAGTTGTTCACCCCATCCGAGAGACCACTTTGCCCTTGAGACATAGGAGTGTAGTTCCAATTCCATTATTACTAATCGTCATAAGCATTGCAAAAAAAAGAGAACTACTCCTTTTATTGCAAACATTACGTCATGTAGGATGAAAATAATATACGTCCAGCAGGAAAAAAGATAACATCTTAGCATGGAAATAGCAGCTGCACTTGTCAATCTTCCCAGCTGCTAGCCATACATTTTTCCACATGAAAATGTAGTAGGTTATTTCACGCTCGATACAATCATTACTTGAGCTTTTCCCACACATACTAGAATATGTTTCAGTCATCTTCCTCTAAGATCGCAGCCAACTCGGAGGAGAAATGGCAACACTCCACTGCAAGCATGTGCTCGTCATCACAAAAGAATGGCCTGGAAGGCACCTGTAGACTATCGACGCCACCTTCAAGCATCTCTATGACCTCGCTCATCGTTGGCCGATCGTGAGGCTTCATCTGAATGCAACAAAGCCCAACAATGCACAGCTTCCTCTCCAACTCGTGCATATCAACAGCAACAACTGATATATCGCCCACTTCTTGCTGCTCAGTTAGCCGGTCATACACCCACGACGGGTAATATGCCTGGCTTGAGTTCGTTGCATTCTGATTTGCGTTCCTTCGTCCTCCAGCCATCTCCAACAGGAGCATTCCAAAGCTGTAAACATCCGATTTGCTTGATATGACGCCAAAGCTCCGAGATATCATCTCAGGAGCTATGTACCCAACAGTTCCCCGTAGGGCGCTCACTGGCACGAAGCTCTTGTCCCTTGGGTACAGCTTGGCGAGGCCAAAGTCAGCAACTTTTGGGACAAAATTGCTATCGAGAAGGATATTATGCGGCTTGATGTCAAAGTGTAGTATCTGCATATCACAACCCCGATGCAGGTAGTTGATCCCTCTGGCAATGCCCAGAGCAATCTCATTGAGCTTGTCCCAGGAGAAGCTTCTCTCAGATGAGAAGATGTACTTGTCGAGAGAACCACAGGGCATGTACTCGTATACCAGCGCCCTCCTCATCTCCTCCGAGCAGAAACCCATAAGACGTACCACATTGACGTGGTGGATCCTACCGACGGTGGCGACCTCACTGATGAATTCCTCTCCGTTGCATTTGGAGTTGCCCAGCATCTTGACGGCGACATGGACATCGCCAGGGAGTAGCACACCCTTGTAGACGGAGCCGTATCCTCCCTGACCCAGCTTCTCTCTGAAATGGCCTGTGATTGCAATGAGGTCCGTGTAGGCGTACCTCGTCGGGCCGTGCATCTGCTGCATCCGGAGGAACTTCTCGACCGCATCGATTGTAATCCTTGTTTTCCAGTACTTGTAGGCAAGGAAGGTCAGTACCGCGAGCGGCGCCAACACGAACCGGCATAGTACTGCTTACAAACAAGGTTACATATATGGAATGCAAGTAAGAACATGTAAATACAATACGATGATGCAACCGTGATGATGCAGAATGCACAGTTCTAAAGTACCTGCAATCCACTTCATAATCCACATGCCATATACCATTGTTATGAACATGGCCCCGTAGAAGTATCTGTATGCCATAGGCATACCAGGTTTTTCAAGTCCATCAATTACGCATTCCCAGAATTCGCGGTCAATAAAAAAAATGCCCGCAATCCAACCCTCGACGCCTGAACTAAACTTTGGGTTTTGACGGAATTCGCTGTAAGACCATGCCGTGGTACAGAAAAAGGGATTAGAGAGGGAAACCAACGCTTTTGAGATGAGACAGTCAAGCATGAACTCACCGAATCGAATCCACCAGGCATTCTTTTATTGTGTCCCTATAACGTATTTTGAAAGGAAATCGAACGGAGAATCCGATCCTCATGGACTTTGCAACATCTGCATAGCTTAAGTTTGCATCACCCAAAGGAGTCATGGCCAGGTATCCGCAAGATGGCTCGAGGTACTCCATCATATAAGAGAATAGGCCAGTCAACACATTTTTCGATGAAGGAAGTACTTTAATTAATTAAACCAAGTACAGTACATCAAGAGGATACAAAGCCTTGGCCCACTTCCGGCTTCTGTTGAGAACACACAGCCAAAGAGAAAAACAAAATAAAATAGAAGACAAACACACTCTAGTGAGCCGCAATCCTAAGACTAGACCGCCACCCATGCGCCTGGGAGAAAAAGGACTTGGCCGCATGCACCAAGAGTTGCGCCCCCACCACAGCCCATGCCTGTAAATCCTTCCGCTGGAGAATAGCCCAACTGGAAAGCCAGTGGGCCGCCATGTGAATAACCTGTAAAGGAGATACCAAGGACTTCTTGTTAAAAACCACATCATTTCTGCACATCCAAAGTGACCAGCACAAAGCCGTCGCTCCAAGCAGAAACAAAGGTTTCAAATCTCTATTGAAGTTACGGATCCAATTCCCAAACAAGTGTTCGACATTTACAGGTTGTTTAAGCCCGGTTACTAAGTGAAAGACACTCCAAAGCAGGCCAGAAAGAAACGACATTCAAAGAACAAATGTTTGATCGTCTCTTTGCTATGGCGTAAGACACATGACAAATCTCCTCCAATTTCTTTTAGCTAAGTTATCTTTTGTAAGCACCACTCCCGTCAGCAAGTACCAAAAGAAAATTTTAACCTTTAACTTGAACTTTTAACTTCCACAGACTTCTATACTCATTAGGGGTATTTACGAGCATTAAGGCATCATAATGAGATTTTACCGAGAACGGCCGTTTGAGGTTAGGTTCGATAAAAGATATCTGATCTTGCGAAGAACAACTCATTATCTGAGTCGATAAATCATTCCAAGCAAACGACTTTGGGCGATAAGAGGTCTCGCCAAGAGAGGTTCGGAGGAAAGAGCCTAGTGCATCGAAATTGTTATATACTTTGGTCCGACAATATTATATAAAGAAGGATCTTGATCTCTCAAAGGTGATCCACCAACCAAATATCTTCCCGAAGCGGACTTGTGATCCATCTTTCACAATGAAAGTTCCGAAACGAAGAAAGTCTCGTTTCACCTTCATTAGGCATGACCAAAAGTGAGAGTCTCCATTTTTCCATTCAGCTTGGGCTAAAGGCTTGGAACCCAAATATTTGTTTCGAAGAATTTGTTGCCACAGTCCATCTGAAGAAAGCAATTTATATAACCATTTGCTAAGAAGGGCGATATTTTTTATATTTAGATCATGAATTCCGAGACCACCTTGTTCTTTTGGTTGACATAAAATGCTCCATTTGGTAAGTCTATATTTTTTCTTATGGTTGTCTCCTTGCCAATAAAATCGAGAGCGAAAATAGTCCAGTTTTTTAAGAACTTCTTTGGGCAAGGTGAAGAAGGACATGAACATCGGAAGACTACTGAGCACCGAGTTAATCAAAACTAGGCGCCCTCCGACAGAGAGATTCTTCCTTTCCAAGCGCCGAGTCTTTTTTCAACCCGTTCTTGACCTTCTTCCAATCGCAATTTCTTAGCTTCTTAAAATGAATTGGAATGCCAAGATAGTTGATGGGAAAGGTGCCATCCTTGCATCCAAATAAGTCAATGTAGTAATCTTTATGCTCTTGGGCCTTTCCAAAGCGAAAACCTCACTCTTATGAAAGTTGATCTTAAGACCCGATGCTCGCTTTCGAACGCATACTGAGATTAGCTTCATGTTACGAGCTTTATCCAGGTCATGATCCAAAAAAGTATAGTGTCATCTGCATATTGAAGAATCGAAAGCCCCCCATCCACTAGGTGAGGTATGATTCCATCAAATTGCCCATCCAATTTTGCTCATAAGAAGCACTTTTAACATATCGGCTATGATATTAAACAAAGAATGGAGATAGAGGATCTCCTTGTCGAAGGCCTTTTTTAGTCTGAAAATAGTGTCCGACGTCATCATTAATGTTTATTGCTACACTACCCCCCGATATGAAGGTTTTAACCCATGAGATCCATTTGGGCGAAAAGCCTTTCATACGGAGGGTCTGAAAAAGAAAGGGCCATCGAACTTTATCATAAGCTTTCTCGAAATCTAATTTGAGGATTATCCCATTGTGTTTTTTACGATGAAGTTCATGTAAAGTTTCATGAAGGATCACAACCCTTCCGAATATTTCTTCTTTTCATAAAAGCCGTTTGTGTCGGGCTGATCACTTTATCTGCCACCAAGTTTAATCTGTTTGTGGCAACTTTGGTGAAGATCTTGTAGCTAACATTCAACAAACAAATCGGTCTATACTGTTGAATGATGTTAGCCTCTTGAACCTTAGGGATTAGAGTAATGACCCCAAAATTGAGGCTAAAAAGAGGGAGATTTCCATTAGATAAGTCATAGAACATCTGTAACAGGTCTTCTTTAATGGTTTCCCAGAAGTGCTGATAAAATTCAGCCGGAAAACCATCCGGTCCTGGCGCTTTATTATGTTCCATTGAGAAAATTGCTTCTTTAACCTCCATTTCCGCAAAATTCGCAGTCAGGAGGTTATTCTCACAGTCCGAAACCTGGGGAATATCCAGGTTGCATGATTCATCTAAGATGAAGGAGTTTTCTTCCGGTTCACCAAATAAATCCTTATAGAACCCAGTGATATAGTCTTTGAGGTTAGCATGACCCTCAATCTTATTATCCCCATTTTGAAGAGAGTAGATTTTCTTCTTCCTATGCCTCCCATTGGCAACCATTTGGAAATATCTTGTATTATTATCACCCAAAAGAATATTCTGCACTTTGGCACGTTGGTAATACTTAATCTCTTCTTCTCTAAGAATATTAGACAACGAATCTCGAGATTGAGCCAAATGAATTTGTTCATTCTCGGTCAGATCTCTTTCTTCGGCAATGATATCCAACCTGTTTATAGTATTTTGGAGGTCAAGTTTCTTTTTCTTGTATTCGCCATTTGTCTGGGCCTCCCATCCCCTAAGGAATCTACGAAGTGCACTTAGTTTATTATTCCATCTTTGGACGGAGTTCTTCCCTTTTTTCGTTCCGTTCCAGATTTGAATGACTCGATCATCAAAGCCATTCCGATGGAACCAGCTAAGTTCAAATTTGAATTGTTTTTTAATTCCCGAGAAGGCTGGAATTCCCGTATCTAGTAGTAAAGGGGTATGATCAGATACCCCCCTATCTAGAGCCCGAACAGTGACCAACGGGTATTTAAACTCCCATTCAGATGTCATGAGAACTCTATCTAGCTTTTCATAGGTAGGATTAGGTAAAGAGTTAGCCCAAGTGTATTTCCGCCCGTTAAAACAATTTCCTTAAATCAAAACTATCGATGATGACGTTGAAAAGGAAAGGCCAACTTTGTTAAAACTATTCTTGTTTTTTCCTTACTACTTCTCATGATATTAAAATCTCCACCAATGATGGTAGGGAGTGAGTTTGTTTGACAAGCCTGAGCTAGTTCCACTAGGAAAGCTGACTTGAAAACATCTCGGTCGGGCCATAGGCGACCATCAAGATCCATTTAAAATTATCCGTCTTATTACGAAGGTGAAATTTAATGTAAAATTCACCTTCTACGATAAGGGAAACATCCATAATGTCGGCTCTGACCCCCAAAAGAATACCCCCAGATCTTCCACGAGGTGGAAGGCAATGCCAAACGAAATCCACCCCTCCAGAGAGACGAGTAAGGTTCGCATTGGACATATCCTGCTTACCGGTTTCCATCACAGCAATAAAATGTAATTTAAGATCCCTAACTGCCTCCGAGATATACCTATATTTAGCCAAGTCTGAGAGACCTCTGCTATTCCAGAAAAAGCCTTTCATTGGGATACTTTCTTCTTAGAGTTCTTGTCCCTTTTCATAAACCTCCGTTTCTTTGGTGATTTCTTTGATTTTCTCGTGGAAGCCATCAAATCACATAACTTTGTGTCTAGATCCACGTCCTCAAAGTCAACCTCAGAAACATCTTTTATTAGATGAGCGAGAAGGTCACCGTCCGAATCATCGGCCTCGTCAACATCATTGGTATGAGAATTATCACGTTCTTTATTCTTGCTTTGTTTGTCTAGGGAGATAGCGTCAGACTTTTTTAAAGCCGACATTCTATCTACTTCTACACGCTTCAAAACATTGACTGACAAATTAACCTCTGAACTATTCTTTCCCAAGACTATCCCGATATTGTTAAGTCTTTTAGCACAGATTGAATTTGGTAGTGAGCTAATAGAAGGTGTCATCAGGGAGTTTGACATACCATTTTGATGATGACAGGCAGGGGAAGCCAAGAGTGGCATCAACATTGGGTCAGACACCTTTGCCCCAACCAAACTGCCATCAAGGTTATGATCGAGGCTCTTCTCATAGCTTTCAAAGTTATATCTTCATCGGCAGTAGAAAAGCCATCTGCCGCGAAGGATTTAACCTTAGACTTCTACGAAGTTCAAGAGAAGACTCAAGATGATTACTACAATGTTTCTGACCCAAACCTGGGATAGGATCAATCTGCCCCGAAAGGAAGGTGGATTTGCTATGGACCACCACATCCTCCAGCGTCGACCCAGCAAACCCTCTCATCTGCACACCCATATCCTCAGATCGCCCAAAAGGGTAATTTCGGTAAGAGCAGGAGTAGAGGCTGATGGTGCGAGATCACATACCTCCCTAACAGCCGATGGATCAAATGCAGTCAGCGCCAAGTCCAGTGTTCCTTCTTGTTTAGAAAGCCAGTACCCATCCTCGCAGTCACCTCTTCCTGCATTGATTCCTTTTGCTGAGTAGGAGCATTTTTTGACCAATTATCAGAGAAGGAGATTCCATCCCATACCATTTTGCCATTAAATTCTGGATAATCAGGTGCAACAGGTCCCCCAGTTCCATGGCCTGTGATCATACCCCCAACAGCAGGAAAAGGACTAACAGAGATTGTCGTGGAGTCATTGCAGGCGTCACTGGGTAGACTTGGTGAATACTTTTTCGTAGTCTCTTCATTCTGCACCACATTCAAGCAATCAGGAATGCTTGTTTCAGAATTATCAGTAGCAATCACAAGATTAGCACCTACCTTAGGCCAAGCATTTTCCGAAGATAAAAGAAACCCAGAGGAATTAGTTAGGTCAACTAGCTCAACATCTTCTGGATAAAAATCTCCCTTATCTCCCCTAAGGGCAGACCCACGCAGCATCAAAGATCCCATATACTTCTCAGCCTGCATCACATTCAAGCAGTCAGGAAAGATTGTCTCAGGAGAATTCTTAGCAATCTCAATATCAGCACATACCTTAGGTCTAGCATTTTTTGGAGATAAAGGAAGCCCAGAGGCATCAGTTAGACCTATCAGTTCATCTGCTTCTGAATCCAAATCTCCTTCTTCACTCCTAAGGTCTGGCCCGTTCTGCATCAAAGAAGGAGCTGTGGGGAACTTAGCCAATCCATCTTCAGAACGGTTTGTCGGAATCAGGGAATCAAATGACCGCTGGTCAGGTGAGTCATTTCTCAGCTGGTTTGTTGTATTGATAACAGTAGCCGGGATCACAGTAAGGGCGGCATTCCTGGTGGACACAGACAGATTTCGCATTGGTGTGACTGCCACCTGAGAATCACAAGTAACTCCATCAAAAACGACTGGCTTACACTTTGGCACCGGATTGGGACCAAAAGGCACTACTGCCAGCTGCATAGGAGTTACACTGCTGCCACCTGCCGAAGGAGGAGGATCAGAACCATCAGAAAAATCTATGTTTTTCAATTTTTTTGCATTCTGATCCAGGTTATCTCCACTGTTCCTATCCGTCTTATCCATTCCATCATCACCTCCAGTTGAGAAGTCATTCATGCTGTTAGAGGGTGCTGCTGGAATAAACCCACTCTTCTCCACCGAAAAACTATATCATAGCCCAACTTGCCAAACACAATGTCAGTAGAGAACGGAAGAAGCTCTCGGCTGAACATTCCGACAAGCAACCTTATAACACCCTTTTTACGGTATGTGAGCATGTCAACCTCAAGAGTAACCCCAATGACAGACCCTAATGCCCAGAGACCTAAGTAATGCCTCCATGCATGCGGTACTCCAGTGACATGAACCCAGACCTCATCCAAATGGTAAGAAGGCAGCACTTCTCCAGCATCATCCCATTCAAGAATAGTTAGAGTAACCCCGTGGTTTTTAAGCCGAAAGTCAATATCAGCCATCCTCTTAAGCTCTTCAACCGATGGGAAAGAAACAAGAAAAGAGTCATCGCTGTGAGGTAAAGCTTCCCATACCCATTCCTTAGTAATTAATCGTGCCAGCTCAGTTTGGACCACATCAGCACTAATCTGTCCACCAGAAACTTTGACTAGAGCAATAGGGGATGGGTCCGGTGTCTCAAGCTTGAAATCATAGTCAGGAATACGAAAGAAACCAAGCTCGCTTTTGCCAAAACCGAATAAAGAAGCCTCAGACTTTGGCATCTTAAGGAGTGGACATTTGTTCATGATATGGGAGTTTTTCTTATTGCATATAACACAGTCTAAGTCAGCCTTGCAATCGTCATTCACATGCCCTGTACACTTGCAACGAAAGCAAAGAGGGGGTCTCGGCTTTTTAGCCTTTGAAGAAATACCTTCTGGAGTTTCGAAGGTTTGATTCACCCCAGTCGTCCCATTTCCAGCAAACAGAGGAGTACAACCGGGGGTTGGTGCCTTGCTAGAATCCGCCGCACCCCTCCCACCTTCACGTTGCTGGTACCTTTGGTGAGGGGGGAAACGTCCCCCACGACCAGCCATACCCCGGCCATAAGTGCCGTATGAACCTCGCCCTTGAAAACCACCTCGACCAGGTCCTTGCCGGGATTGATTTCCTCTCCAGTTATCACCAGAACGGGAGGAGTTCATCATGGGAGCTCTATTATTCGTGGTAGCAGGAGGTCTCATCTCTTGGACGTTATGGCTTTGTTTAGGAGGAGGCAGTTTGGCGGCCATGGCGGCGTAGGAAGGGCAAGACACAGCAGAGGAGACGCAAGTAATGCACGACTCCTTAGAGGAGAGGCAGGTTGGTCTCCGGGGATGATCAGTGCGGAACAAGCACGATTTGGATCTTCCGTATCTCTTAGCCCGTTGGATTAAAGACTCTAGCTCAGCAGTCGAGAAAGATTGTTGAGAATCCTGTTCATTACGGCTCTGCCTCAAACCCTTCGAGTCTCGTTCAGAATCCGTTTTCAAACACGCATGCTCAGCAGATTTTTGCCACGTGGCAGCTGGTATAGCACTGCTCGCCCCAGACACCCGAGCCACCGGGACGCTCGACGGCATGAAAGCTGCCAACGTCACCACCGTCGCCGGTTGGGGCCGGGGCAACGGACCTCGCCATGGGCGGATTAGGCACGCACGACGCGGGAATTTTTTACCGAAACGCTTATGCGGAATTTCAATTTCACCGGGACAAGGATCACTTCCTATCTTGGAAGCATTATCGATCTTGTTGTCCTCACCAATGCATGGATGTTGAGCCACATACGATTCATCAGTCTGAATGACAAAGGCCTGGCCATAGGCTTGTTTGTCCACAACTGATGCACATATAGTAGCTTGTCCGGCAGCTTGATCCAGGGTAGCATGATTAAGGTGAGGAATCGATTGATCTGAAGCTATTAGATCCGATTTCACCCACCAACGCTCTTCCCTAGAGAACCCAGCATCCTTCCTAAATTCTACACCGATTTGAGAAACTGTGGTGGAAGGCTTACAGATTGACTCGATCTGAATCTCGCCCGTAGCGAGGTCAATGCGCCCATCAAGGGATCCGAGATCCGGCGCCAGAGAAATATCAGAGCAATGAAAAATACCTTTGTCAGGAGCAGCTAGATGAAGGGACGGAAGATCATCGTCTTCCATGGTCGCAACCACGGAGCTGCTTCGCGACGGCGGCACAGACGTCTCACCCGCCCGAGGACATGGATCGAAGCAGAAGCACGTCCTCGCGAGAAAAACCCACCGAGCCGACGCCGGCCGACCAGCACGGCCACGGGCGCCGGCGACGACGAAGGGGAGACGGTACCTCAGAATTAAAGAAAATCTGGCTAGAGGCACATCACCACTTCTTCCCAGTCAACACATAGACGAAAGAACTGTTGGTGCTCAGGCAAGCGACAGGCCTGTACATACCATTGTTCTTCACTTGCTGCGAACAATTCACAAAGCTAGCCCACAAATATGCAGCAGGCTCAAACTCGACTTCGATGCTGTGCTTTGAGCCTTGGTAATAGATGTAGCTATACTCATAAGGAGGCTGCAGACTCCACCGAGGAAGAGGGCAACTGCTGTTGTACAAATCCAGGTCGACGTCGATGACCCAGAAGGTTGAGCCACTCTGGTCGATGCTTTCCACATAGTATTTCGCATCGCCGATGCGTATTGTAGCCTTGCTGTAACTGCAAACCAGCTCGTGAGATTGAGAACCGCACCCAGGTGGATCGCCTGGCCGACGAAATGGGGACGATACGTTTCTAAGAGGGCCGCACGAGAAAGAAGGGCAGTCATGCCGATGATGTCGCCCTTGAACGCGACCTGGTACAAGAAGTACTGCAAGCACAGACAAGAGAGTTAAGGTTTGCAGGGCAGTAGAACGATGAAATGCACCAGGCGTCGCCATGGCAGAATGGCCTGTTCGCAAAACCAGACGGATCAAGGGCACGACTAGGGAGTCGATGCCAAAGTTAAAAAGACTTGTTCTTACAGACTGGCTATACATTTCTTTGAACTTAACCAATAGCTCTACATGGTTGCGACGACTGGGTGACTTGAGTCAGTTCCAGTCCAAAGTTGGGTAATTGACATACCAACTGCTGGCTATACATTTTTTTTTTTGAACTTAATTAACCAATGGCTCCACATGGTTGCGACGACTGGATGACAAAGCTGCCGACAAAGACTGGACTAAAAATAGCATTTCCACAGGTTGCCGACGAAGACTGGACTGAAAATAGCATTTCCACAGGTCGCCGACAAAGATTGGACTACACTGAAAATAGCATTTCGATCCACAGATTGCCGACAAAGATTGGACTACACTGAAAATAGCATTTCCACAGGTTGCCGACAAAGACTGGACTGCAACCATACTACTGCTGACGTTGACGAGAAGAAGCACTTAAGCAATAGAAAATGGCAGAAGTTGACGAGAACAGTCTAAACAGTGATAGCACTTATTTCAAAGAAGCACAATACTTTCAAAGCAATAGAAAACGGCAGAAGTTTCATAGTTGACGGCATGATTGGCCAGTCAAGGCGTGGAGAGCTGGTTCCACGCAGCTGCTCACACCGAGCGAGAGAGGGGAGGAAGAAGAAAGACTAGCAGTGAAATTATTAGCTAACTATTTGCAGGTATTTCACGGTTGTACATATAAAGTCAGAATTAAACAGGTAACAGGTTCCACCACAAGCATGTTAGAAAGTACTACTCGAGTTACTCTAGCATGCTAGACCGTTGAATGTTGACCGTTGAACAATTCAGCATCTTAGAAAGTTTCACTGATTCAGCATCTTAGAAAGTTCCACTGATTCTCCCGTTGACTGTTAGACAACTGGAAAGAATACAATCTTCACGCGGTTAGACGTGTACATTTCACGTTGATTGTTGGAATTCTAATAGGGCTGCAGAAAAATGGGGGCATCCGTTCCACGGGGTCAATTGACAAGAACAGTGTAAACAGTGATAGCAATCATTTCAAAGAAGCACATTACTATCTAAGCAATATAAAACGGCAGAAGTTTCATTGGCAGCTGGAATGCCTGCTCAGGCAGGCAGCTACCATGACGAGCACAGCATCAAATCCTCACCAGAGACTGAAGCAAATACTATCCCGATATATATTTTATATACTCGCGGCCTTCTCTTCCTCCACCTTCATCTCCATTACATCACATGGACTTGCCTAAATTTCTAGCCACGTTACTGCTGCTCTCCCTTCTCACCTATGAATCCTATGCGGCCACAGCATGGGATGATGAAGCTTTCTTCAAAAATTGTTCGCCACACCGGTGCACAAAACATGGACCAGAGATCCGGTTCCCCTTCCGGCTTTCCACCCACCTTCCATCTTGCGGCGCACCTGGCATGCAGTTATCATGCTCTGGGCATGACACGATCCTTGATCACCATGTTCTTGGCTCCTGCAAAGTGACTGCGATATATTACAGGCACCGTGTCATCAACGTCATCCCACTTGTGGAACCCTCGTCGCACTGCCCACTTCAGAAGCTCATCTCAACAAATCTGTCAACTGATGTGTACAAACATCAATCACCAGAAGTCACAACCCTAGTACGCTGTTCAAGAGGTTCCATACCAATAAATCAATACGGTATATTTGGCCCGGCCACTTGTCTCAGCAACAACACTAGCCAATTCTGGTACTTGGCGTCAGATTATGCATGCATGTCTGTTCTTCCGCGGGACTGCATGGCCTTTTCTAAAGGCATCCCGATACCCGTCACTTATGATAAAAATGGTCCAAACTCCGACGACGACTCAACCTTCAAGGAAAAGGCAAATAGAGTCATCAACTTTGGTGAAACAACATTCACTTGGCACCTGAACAACATTACCAATGTTTGCCAACAGTGTGAACAAGAAGGTCGGCACTGTGGATTCAGCTCACAAAGGGGTCAAGCATTCTGCCAGCATCAGGGTATTGTTTCTTTCCCTAGTCGAAATCCCATATCATAAAGGTGTCTCGTTTTATTTTGGAACGACATTCTAGAATTGTTTTTATCAATCTATTAGTTTGCCAATCTCCTATGTTTTAATGTTAAATGTTTTCAAAATTCAAACATTCCACAAGACTTTCACCTATATTTAACAAAATTGTACCGCAAATAAGCCCAATGGTTAGCTCGAGCAAGCACACATAGGCTCTAGGTTCACATCAATGGACGTTCCCTCGAAACTTTTGTCAAGAGATGGCAGTGCAAAAATATAATGATAATGATTGATTCTTTTGTAAAATTATCACCAAAAAAGGTAAAAGAAATAAACCATAATCGCCAGTTTTGCAGATAGATTTAGATCTACAGACCAAGCTTTGTTTGGGCATTAGGTCTAGATTAGTTGCATATGGATCTCACAATTACATATCAGTAACTCCATTTCTTTTTCCTTTTCCCCTTTTGTTTGAATCCAAATTGTTCAAAACTGTGCTTCCTTGTACATGAAATTTGGGTACTGTGTGGATGTGAGGTGCATTAATGACTATGAACAAATTTGATTGAAATGAATTCATCTGAAAAAGTTCTGATAACTTGTAAGACAAAGTGAATCGAACAGGTCAAAAAAAAAATGAGTTGAGCTTCTTTAAAATATGGAAATCTGTTTTTTCTTTTCACATTTCTGTAAATTCTTACATTCAATATTTAGATATGCTGGGATTATTGTAGACCATTACAACCAGAGTCATATGGTGCTAAATACCACTTTACTGGTTTGGATTGTTGTAGGCTACTTAGACAAAAACCAATCCCACTGTAATTAGGCCCTTTGGTGCTAATGCAATAGTCCTGACTATACAAAAGCTAAGCCCATCACAAGGAATTAAGAATGTACCAAAATTATTTAGACCATTAACACAGAAAGATCATATGCTGCTAACAAAGCAGAATCTGAAACGGATTTTTTTATAGAACTATATTGGTTGCAAAGTTGTGCACGTGGCCACGTGCACCTTTGTGATGATGACCTTCAAGACTGTTGGATTAAGTATTTTCTTCTTCCTAGATAATGTTGAAAAAATGCCCAGCACTGCCCTTTTCTAGCTAAGACAAGAATTTTCTGCTTCAGAAGACATGAAGATCTAATCCCACTAATATATATGATGATACGCCCTCCAGGCCTCCAGTTACAAATATATGTCATTTTAGACATCGCCAGGGTCCCCAAAACGCAACTTTGACCACTAATTTATATTGCAATAAATTTATAAAACCCAATAAAATTGTAATATTACGCAAGTACTTTTTGAGACAAATCTATAAATATAATTTTCATGTATGCAACCTAAATATTCGAAAAAGATATCGATAGTCCAAAACTCCAAGTTTCGAAAGTTTGACTGCACGCATCCCAAAATGATATGTATTTATGACAGGAGGGAGTAATTTTTAGAGAGAAAGAACTTGTCTTGAAAACTTAACATGTGTACTATTGATCTTTATCTTGCATATGTTGTTTATTCTTGGAGTGGTGTAAGGATATAAAGCCAATCAACAAGTTATATTTCTTACCACTCGCTGTCAAAAAATTATGTTTTAAAATATGTTCATTTACCTATAATTCTGTAAGAATTATGTTTTAAATATGTGCATTTACCTATAATCCTGTAAGATTCTTTTGTACATATACATACTCATATCAATGTGTATCAGTGTTTATGAAAACTATCACATTGTTATGTTTGTACTTTGTACCATATCACTGTCCTATTAGTGTCCTGTATTTATTAGCATAATATGGGCCATTTTACTAAGAATCCAATAATCAAATATAGAGCATGTACCGAGCTATACTAATTGTAAACTTCATATTTATAAATATTAGTTTTACAAACTTGTATTAAATTAATTCCTGTTCAAAATTTCCAATATTAAAAAAATACCAAGATATTGGATACTAAGCAATAAGCACAAACCTGTATTTGTTCCAACATTTGTAGCGATTTACACTCTTTTGTTGCTAGATCTGCGTGACAGGAAAGTAAATGAAAAATGAGTGAAAAATAGTACAACTATAGCACAATAAAGGAGCATATCAATCAATATAACACTCTGTGTCTGAGGTCCATGCCAGTATACATGAAGCCACCAGGACACCACCATATATATATATCCCCTTCCCATACCCTCATAGAGAACTCATGTAGCAACCAGGAATTAGTGCTTTCTAACATTTTTTTAACGTAGCTTTCCTATACTTTTGTTTACATTAAATCATGAAGAAACTAATTCTCTTCTTCCAACATGCAGGTTTGCATGTCATCTTAATTGCAGGTAATGCTGCAACTCAATCTTTTTCCGTTCTGAAAGAAGTCTTGTTGCTTACCTGGCTAAGTTTTTTATTATCTCGTTTCAATAAGAGACACTATGTTTGTCTCAAAAAGAGAGAGACAATAAGTCATGTACTCATAGCTTGTTGTCTGAATGCAACATGCTAATGTCCTTTTTTTTCAGTGACATCATCTGTAGCCGCATTTGTAGTTCTTTCATTGATGGTGGCCACTGCGCTCTACCTCTCCCTGAAGTCAAGGTATGACAAAGAGATAAACTTAAAGGTCGAAATGTTTCTCAAGACATATGGCACATCGAAACCCACAAGGTATGGTTTCTCTGAAGTCAAGAAGATAGCGAGACGGTTCAAGAATAAACTAGGCCAGGGTGGATTTGGAAGTGTATACAAAGGCGAGCTACCAAATGGAGTGCCTGTGGCAGTCAAGATGCTAGAGAACCCTACAGGAGAGGGAGAAGAATTCATCAATGAAGTCGCAACCATCGGGAGAATCCACCATGCAAACATTGTACGCCTCTTGGGCTTTTGCTCTGAAGGGACAAGACGCGCTCTTATTTATGAATTTATGCCTAATGAGTCATTGGAGAAATACATATTCTCACATGATTCTAACATTTCTCAGCAATTCCTAGGACCCAAAAAAATGCTAGATATTGCGTTAGGTATTGCCCGAGGAATGGAATACCTACATCAAGGATGCAACCAGCGCATTCTCCACTTTGACATCAAGCCTCACAATATCTTGCTGGACTACAGCTTCGATCCGAAGATTTCAGACTTTGGCCTTGCAAAACTGTGTGCAAGGGACCAAAGCATCGTTACCTTGACTGCAGCAAGAGGCACAATGGGCTATATTGCACCTGAGCTATATTCTCGGAACTTTGGGGGATATCCTACAAATCTGATGTTTATAGTTTTGGCATGCTGGTGTTAGAAATGGTGAGTGGAAGAAGGAACTCAGACCCAAATACTGAGAGCCAAGACGAGGTCTACTTCCCAGAGTGGATCTATGACAAAGTAATCACAGGGCAGGACATGATACTTAGCAGGGAAGTGACTGAAGAAGAGAAAGAAATGGTGAGACAGTTGGCCATTGTGGCACTATGGTGCATTCAGTGGAACCCCAAAAACCGGCCATCAATGACAAAGGTGGTAAACATGTTAACAGGAAGGTTGCAGAACCTACAGATGCCTCCTAAACCCTTTGTCTCTTCTGCAACTGCAAGCGATCCTATGCCGTAAAATATGGAGCACATATCACTATAGTTTACTAAATGCACGTTTGGGAGATGAACTTGGCCAGTTAGTCTACCTATTGAATGGCAATGCCAGTGAGCACTTGCATGTCGAGTATTTTCGTAATTAAACTCTATTAGCTACATTAGTTATAATTTGTCAGCTGTCACGATGTACTTCTATTAATTAGCATCATATTCATATCACATCGGATTTGTATGCAATTTAATATGTTCAAAGATAAGAACTTCTCAAATACCTTATCATGTCGTTGTTGTTATTTATTTCAGCCCTCCATATTGTGTAGCACCATTCGATGAGTCAGTGTCTGGTTGGAATCCTCAGAAGAGGATCCTGTAGTGGTAGTGCAGGCAACAAATCGTGCCATGCTTATTCCCAGGCGTTATAAAAATTAGAATGTGAATGGATCGATGAGCACAATTTAAAAAAAAAATCTAGTAAAAACAAAAGCAACGCAAAGCAGAAGAATTACCTTCATCAATCTCAGGTCTTAAGAGTAGGCGGATCTTGAAGAAAGCAAGCTGCCGCAGGGGCCCCTCACCGGAGCAGAGGGTTGTTCATGCCCCTCACCAGAGCAGGCGGCGGTGTTGTTAGGAAAGACGAGAAGCTTCATAACCGGCGGTCAAGAGCGGCATCCCGATTAGTGAATTTGCTCGGTGGCGCAATGGCGACGGCGAGGCATGGCAGCGCAGCGTCCGGGCGGCGTGCAGAGCAGCGAAAGTGGTCGCCGAACATGCCGCCGATGCTTGGAGGAAGCAGCGAGCACCCACGAGCTGTTCACTGGTACTTTTTTCCGAATCTAGCCTCAAATGAATATTTTTGCAAAAATGATTCTCTTTCCTCTCTGTCCACGCCACTAGACCAAGGAAGTAGGCGGTCAGCGTAGCTTCGTGGTGCAGCACGAAAGCTCGGTGGGTCTGTAGTCTGCACGATAGGTTAGATTGCTGTTTCATCCATAATTTATAAGATCTTATATATTTAAGTATGTATATGTTGTATGGTCTAATAAATTTGGTTATAGATAGAGCATAATCTAATAAATTTATACCTAAGTGTTGACGTGTGTTGTCAGCAATAATTAAAAAGGGGCTAAGCGCCGGATCCAAACTTGATGGTAACACGGGACACAGGATGACAGGATGTATACAGGTTCGGGCTCTCGCGATGGAGATAACACCCTAGTCCTGTGCTCTGGAATTATATGTGGCTAACTAATTGCTAATGAGATTGTGTGAGGAGGGCGGTTACAAAGTAGAAATCACATCTTCTGCTCTTATCCGTTTTGGGTAACGATATAGATTACAATTGTTTCCTACCTAATCCGGCTTAGTTGTTATCTTCGGGGTATCCTAATTGGGCACGCCTGGGCCTACCCCAGATGTCTTCTAGCCTTCTGCAGTCGGCCCGGCCCATTCATGCCCGGTTGAGCCTTGTTGGCCTGCCATGCGCACAACCGGGCGATATGTCCCACAAGAGTTCCCGAGTGCTTCGCGATCGGATTGCCTTCTTACTTCCAAGGCTTCTCGACTGGTATTTCATGCCGCCAAGTGCTTTGTAGTAGGCGAGTAGGCCGTGAAGGACTCGATAGAGCTCCACGTGGCGCTATTCCGAGTGGTTCCCAACCCGATTTCTCGGATCAGCACACGACTCGGTATGGAGAATATCTCCACTTAAGTTGGCTTTTAGCCGAGGGGTACCTGTGCACCAGAGCACACAGCTATTGGCCTGTCATGAGGCATACCGCTGAATTTGCGTTTTAAACTATCTTTATGATATATGATCCCATTTCGAATGGTATCCAGCATATGGCCTGTCATGAGGCATATCGTAAGAAGATGTTTATATTTGGAAGGTACCCAAATCCCGTCAGATGCGGTCATTGGCTCTTGGCCCGTCATGGAACATACCATTTCCCAAATCAATTTTTGGCCCAATTAAGCCTATGCACAGTGATTCACTGCACACGGCCTTAAGCCCATCTTGAAGCACGCCCTATGGCAACCCCAAGTTATGCGGAGGGCAAAGCATTTTCCCGCTCAAAGCGAAAGCCGGCACCGCTCCCTATAAATGTGAAGCCAAGTGCGACTGAAACGGTTTTCTACGCACTGTGCTTATTTGCTCCTTCATCTTCTTTTGTCCGGTGTTCCTCTTGCGAATCCCGCCGCTAGGGTTAGCATCTCCCATCTTCCCAATCCGGCGCGATTGCAGATTAATTCCACCAAAAAATGTCTTCTTCTCCTCGCAAGGATGTTCCGTCATCCGCATTAGCCAAGGATTGGGCCACCTCTGTGACAATGGATAGGCGTCTGGAGGAACTGGTCCGCGCCGGCGTTTTCCCCCATTGGTGATGCTTTCTGCTCGTCCTGCCGCCGGTGAATCCTGCCCCACTCCTCGTTCTGAAGAGGTGGTTGTCTTTGAATCCTTCTTTTTGCGTGGATTTGGCCTTCCCGTATACCCCTTCTTTCGAGGTCTTCTTGAATTTTATAGAATTGAATTGACTCACCTCAATCCCAATTCCATCCTTCAAATTACCGTCTTTGTTCACCTTTACGAGGCTTTTCTCGGCGTTCGCCCACACTTCAATCTTTTTCGCCATCTTTTCCTCCTCAAGTCTTTCCCCAGCAAAAACTCCCCCAAAGCAGTTGGAGGCGCCGGATTCAAGCTGAGGGATGCCTTCTTGTTTCCCTGGATTGGGTCTTCTGATTCTTGTTTGACTATAATTGAACATGCGCCTTGTCTAAATTTAAAGGATCGTGAGGCCTTCTTTTCTGACGCGCCCTTGCCCGAATTTCCAATGCACAAGAGCGCTAAACGAAACCGTCCTGCCCACTCCTCGTCCCCGACTCCAAGCGCCAAGAAGAGCAAGGCAAGTGAAGCCGAGGACCCCTTGGGAAAGGGAAAACGTCCAGTCGTCCGCTCGTCCAAGGGAGAGAAGAGGAAGTCCGCAGCGAACGTGCGCCCGACTGGAGGCCCGAAGGTTCGAGACCCGGCAGTCGCACACCCTCCCCTTACAACTTCATCATCTTCAAGTCAATCCGTGACTCCAGTGGCTCCTGCGGTCGCGGCCCGGCGCTCGGCCGACAGCGTATCTCCGCCTCTGCACCCAAACAGAGACCCTTTGTCCCCCACTCCGGGTGCGCAAACTAGTTCACCTGCCAGCGGTACTGCTGCCCGGAAGAACTCGTCGTTCAAAATAACGAGATCCGCAGTTGGTTTCGGCGTAGATTCTGTGGGTACCCTCTCCGCCAAGACAAAATCAACAACCAAGCGGTCAACATACCGGTCCACGTGGCGCCCGGCGAAAGGTGGCGCGCGCCAGACGCTCGCCGCGTGGGCGATCCGTGGCGCCGGAGAGTGGGCGCAAGACGCCGCTTTCGCCGGCGAAGCGATCCCACGGCGCGCCGGCGGCGAGTGGCGCGCCGCCTCGCCGCCCGGCGATCCGCGTGGCGCCGGCGGCGAAGTGGCGCGCGCCGCCCTTCGCCGGTAGCAATCCGCGTGGCGCCCGGCGAAAGTGGCGAAGACGCTCGCCGCGGCGAAGCACCCCACGTGGCGCCCGGCGGCGGTGGCGCGCCGCCCGCCCGCCGCTCAAGGCAAAAGGTAGCGCGAGGTGGCTTCACCTCGAAGCTCCTCCCATATCGTCTGCTTCGAGTCATGGGACAAGAGTGTCGACCTTTGTCCATTGCAAGGATTTCTGCTACAACCCCATTCCTCGACACCTCTCACCAACTTTGTCAAGAAAGGGTCACATCGCGGTAATCGGCGCGGCCATCGTCGGCATTTAATGAGGCCGGAGGAGCGGACAACCTGAGAAGGCGATTAAATGTGTCAGATCAAGATGATGACCCCTTTCACCTACCCCTGCTAGCTTTGGCCTATATAAGGGCCCTCGGTGCATGGGGAAAGGGATCGGTCAAGGTTGAAGAAAACAAGCAAGAGTATAGTAGTAGAGCCCAAGAAGAACTTAATTCCCAAGCTTTGTCTTGCCTCAAAAAAAGCACTCTCTATAAGCAATCTGGCAGGAAGTAAGGCTATTACCCAAGCAAAGGGGGCCTGAACCTGGGTAAAATCCTTGTGTCACCATAGTTCATAAACGTCCAAGTTTGCCGCGCGGGAGTCTCTAGGGTTTCCCCTCGCTAGGTTTAGCCAGCTGCGAAGACGCCCTCCTTCCGAACTAAACCCGGGTCTATAGATCACGGGCCTATCAGGCGGAATACGCCGACAGGGGCGCGCCAGGTAGGGGGCTAGTAGTTGGTTTTTCCGGCTAACTCCCCGGCGGACTTCGGCGTTCGCGATTTAGAAACAAGCCCGCGCGTCGGAAAATGGCGGGTTCTCAGCACCAGAATGTCGCAGAGGCGAGCGACGATTGCCGCCTCCGGCCATCGCTACGGTCGAGGCGTCCGTACCCGCGCTTTCAAATAGGCGGCGCGCTGCTCTCTGAAGCGGGGAGCAGCCGCGTCGCAGTCGCCTATGGAGGCGGCCACCCCGCCCGTAACTTGCACGTCGCCGTGCTCTCAGACCACCACCGGTGGAGTTCGCGGGACTCTCCGCCACTCCGTGGGCGCAAAGCATTGCGGCCTCGTGGATGCGGCCCAACTCCGGGTAGGGCTCCCGGCGGTCGCCGCACCGGCGTACCTTGGCGATTAAGGCACACGCAGGGCGCTCTCAGGCCTCGAGCCGCCTCAACGAGAAGGGCCCTGGCCAGGGGGGCCGGGGTCAAGGAAAGGGCGCGCGCCATCTTGGTCCCGGTTCCTCGAAGAACCGTGGGGACCTCCGCTCTCACCTCGACGAGAGCCGCCGCAGCGCGGTGACGACCTCGTGGTCGCTTTGCCGCGCCACCGGACCAAGAACGCCGCCACAGTAGCGGTGTGGGTTGCCAATGAGAGTCCCCCCCATGGCTCTCATCCCCGGAATCAGGAGGAAGTTAACTCCTCGAGCTCTACGGAGAGCCGGGCCTCGCGCTCCCATGGGCGGTCCCCGACCGGCCTCGATGAGCGGTGGGCTCCTCTCTGCGTCAGTGCCGAGCCTTCTCCAGCGACTTCGCCGTGTAGCATGGCGACGAGTTCGCCCGGGCCGAGAAAAGTATGACGACACCACCAACCCGGAGGAGTTCCTCTAAATCTACACGACGATGGTGCGGGCAGCTGGCGGATCTGAAAAGGTCATGGTCAATTACCTCCCAATAAATTAACAGGCTCGCCTCCTCGTTGAATCTCCCTCGAGGGTCGATACACTCGTGGGGAAAGTTGTGCGACCTCTTCGTAACCAACTTCCAAGGCTCCTTTGCGCAGCCCGGCGTGGAGGACGATCTCCACGCTCTGGAGCAAGAAAGGGTCGCTCGCGACTTCGCTCGACAGTTACGCCATCGCCGCAACACAATCCCCACATCTCTGGCGATCGTCGTCGCCATCGCCAGGAGGGCGTCTTGCGACCGCAAGATGAAGGAGAAGATGGCCACCGTACCATCGCCTCCACCTCCGAAGCTCTTTTCCCTCGCACATAAGTGTGCGCGTCCGCATGGAGGCAAGGGGCGATCGGCCCCAAGGGTAACAAAAGCAAGGCGAGGCGGAACCTCGAAGGGTTCCGGCCAGTAAGAAAGCGCGAAGCGCGAGGCGGGGAAACCAGCGAGTCCTCGCCGCCGAGCGCGACGACGAGGAAGACCCGCGCCCAGGCGCAACCGCCCATGGCGGCGTGGCGGCCGTCGCGGCGATCGACGCGACGACCGCCGCGGTCATGGGGATGACCGCCGCTGATCAAAAGAAGGCGAGCCCTCTTCGCCCGATACATTAAGACCAATACCTATGACCTGAACAAGCTGTCGGTCGTGGATAAGATGGTGGAAAAGCGGCTCAAGGAACGCCGCCGGCGATGATCAAGACGAAGATCCACCCGTCCGCTTTCCAAATGGTGATCATCTTGTGGCCTACATCCACGGCGTTCGTCCACCTTCTCCTCCAACGCCGCCTATAAGCGGCTAAGGAGGAGGTGTGCGCCACAACATCGAGCCCGAGGCGGGTCGGATCTTTGAAGTGGTTTGAGCAGACGCTCACCTTGATCAGGCGACCACCCCGAGGCGCCACCGCCTGGGCATCTCCGGCCGTGGTGTCGCCCACCATCCGGAACGTCTTGGCTAGGCGCGTGCTAGTGGATCGGAGGAGTTCGGTCAACCTCTTGTCCTCCTCGGCGTTCTGGCGCCCAGATTCCACTTGCTGGATTTGCGCGTCTCGCCCCTCTTGGGGTAGACCTGAATCGACTGATGCCCCTCGGCCAGGTGTGTCTCCCTGTCACCTTCGGGGGCAAAGACAACTACCGCACCGAGATGGTGAACTTCGAGGTCGCTGACTTCGACCTCCCATATAACGCCTTGCTTGGCCGACCGGCGTTGGCCAAGTTTATGGCGGCCACCCACTACGCGTACTTAGTAGTGAAGATGCCAGGGCCAGCGGGTCCCATTGTGATCCGGGTGGATAAAGCCGAAGCCCTGCGCTGTCACAAGCATGCGCTCGAGCTGTCCGGTGCCACCTGCGTCGGGCGCGCAGACGCCACTTCCTCGGGAGCCCCTCAGGTCCGGACCCGCGCCTCACAGCTCACGGTGAGGTTAAGGTGGTCGCCTGAGTGAGGGCGAGCCCCAAAGACCGTCGAGATATGCCAACCTCGCCTCAAATAGGAAGGCGCTCGTCACCTTCCTCCGATCTAACTCCGGCGTGTTCGCCTGCAACCGTCCGACATGACCGGGGTCCCAGGAGGTGATCGAGCACCGATTAACGCCTCCCAGGCGTCTGGTCCGTGAAGGTCGGAGGCAGCGCCGAGCGCCAAGATGCCATTCGGGAGGAGGTGGAGAAGCTGCTGGCGCAGGATTGTCCGGGAGGTCTCTCATCTGAGTGGCTTGCCAACCCAAAGGTTTCGTCAGAAGTCCAACGGAAATGGCGCATGTGTGTCGACTTCACCGACCTCAACAAGGCTCGCCTGAAGGATCCTACCGCCGCGAAGTCGATCTCATCGTTGACTCCACGGCGGGTGCGAAGTTCTTGTGCTTCTGGATCGTACTCTGGGTACCATCGGATCAAGCATAACACTTGAAGACGAAGAAAAGATCTTTAATGTAACCCCTGGTGTATATTGTTATGTAAGAATGGCTTTTGGTTTAAAGAATGCCTGTTCAACTTACCAAATAAGTGCCATGCATATCACCTTCGCCCCAGTTGAGCGTAAACCTTGAAGTTTATGTCGATGACTTGGTTGTGAAGATTAAGAAGAGTGAAGAATTGATCCAAGACCTGGAGGAAACCTTTGCTAACCTCCGGAAGAACTGTTTGAAGCTCAATCCAAAAATGCGTGTTCGGTGTGCCCTCCGGCAAACTGTTGGGGTTTTTGGTATCAGGCCGGGGCATTGAAGCCAACCCTGACAAAATATCGGCCATCGAGCACATGAAGCCGCTTGCTCAAGCAAGTCCAATGCTTGGCGATCGCCTGCCTCCACGGGCGGTTCATTGCGGTTAGAGAGAAAAGCTTGCCCTTGTTCAAGCTGCTGAAGAAAACGAACCACTTCGAGTGGACTGAAGAAGCCTAGAAGGCGTTTGAAGAATTGAAGCGGTACCTCTCCACTCCCGGTCTTTGGTTTCCCGTGGCAGGAGAGCCGATACACTGTGACATAGCCGCCACCCCTGAGGTAGTAAGCGCGGTGCTTGATTGCGAGAGAGGCGTCAAAGGCCAGATACTACATCAGCAAGGTGTTGCACGAGGCGGAGACCCGGTACCCGAGCTCGAGAAGATCTTTGACTGTGATCTGGTGGCGTCCAGAAGTCGCGCCATTACTTCAGGGATCGGAAATTACCGTGGTCACGGCCTACCCTCTGCGAGAGATCCTCCACAACCGAGAAGCTGAAGGACAAATTGCCAAATGGTCGGTGGAACTGGGGGAATTCAACCTCAAGTTTGTACCCCGCACCGCCATCAAAAGTCAGAAGCTGGCGGAGTTCGTTGCCGAATGGACTCCCGCCGCTCCAGAAGATGAAGAAATCTCCGCGCCCTCTCCCCGACCTTATTCTTCGATGGCTCCTTCAGCCGGAAGGCGCGAAGGCCGGGTTGTCTGGTCTCTCCGGCCGGGACATCCTCCATGATGTAGTCGCCCTCGAGTTCAAGGCCACGAACAATGTGGTGAAAGCACGAGCCCTCTTCGTGAGGTTATGCATTGCTTGGCATTGGGCATTAGGCGTCTCAAGTCAAGGGAGACTCCCTGCTGGTCATCAATCAAGCGCGGAAGGAGTTCCAGTGCTCTGACCCCACCATGGCGGCGTACCTGGCGGAGGTCCGAAGAATGGAACGTCATTTCGAAGGCTTGGGATATATCCATATCCCCCGACGCGACAATCACCTTGCGGACGGGCTGTCGCAGCTTGCGTCCTCAAGGGCTTCCATTCCGGTCGGGGGCTTTGAAGAAAGGCTGTCGCGACCGTCCGTCACGGCCCCCAATTCGAGGGGCGATGGTGTCACATCCACCCCAGCCAAAGGAACGAGCGGCAAAGGCTCGCGCCTCCGGCTTTCGAGGGGGGCGGTGCCGTGCATTGTCATGACCTCCACTCGGAGAAGGAGAGGCAAGGCCGCCTCGGCTCCGGTCCGGGAGGAAGATGGCGGTCTTCCGCCGAGGCGCCAGGGAAACGCTTCCAAAGAGAGTACCCGGCGAGCACCGAGTGGTCGCCACGCTGGCGTAAAAATCGGTGGATGGACCCTATCCTAGCCTTCCTGCGTGACCAAGTGATCCCCGACGATGATGCCTCAGCTGAGAAGATTGCACGTAAGGCCAAGTGCTATACCCTGGTAGGTGGGGACCTATATCGCCAGGGTAGGAACGGAGTTCTACTGAAGTGCATCACTCGGGAAGAGGGGAGCAGTCTGCTCTCTGATATCCATGGGGGCGTGTGCGGGAGCCATATGTCCAGTCGAACGCTGGTCGGGAAAGCGTTTCGCCAAGGATTCTATTGGCCCACTGCCCTCCAGGATGCTTGTGAGCTGGTGAGGACGTGTGAAGCTTGTCAGTTCTTCGCCAGGCAAACCCACCGACCAGCCCAGGCTCTGCAAACTATCCCGCTCTCCTGGCCGTTTGCGGTCTGGGGGCTGGACATCCTGGGTCCGTTCCCACGGGCCACAGGGGGCTTCACCCACCTCTTCGTCGCCATCGATAAATTCACAAAGTGGGTTGAGGCCGACGCGGTGCGCGCCATCACGGCCACCGCCGCCGTCAAGTTTATGCGCGGGATCTTCGCCCGCTTTGGAGTCGCCAATCGCATTATCACCGATAACGGGACCCAATTCACCAGTACGGCTTTTCTGGAATTCTGCGATGAAATGGGCACCAAGGTATGCTTTGCTTCGGTGGCCCACCCCATGAGCAACGCAAGCGAGCGCCGCCAACGCTACCGGTGTTTGAAGGGTCTCAAGACAAGAGCGTTTGATCGGCTTCACAAGAGGGGCGCACGGTGGACGGAAGAACTCCCGGCAGTGTTGTGGTCACTCCGTACCACGCCCAGCCAGGCCACGGGCGAGACGCCTTTCTTCCTGGTGTACGAGGCAGAGGTCGTCCCCTCTCGAGCCGCTCGCTTGCCCGGCGTCTCGATGTTCAACGAAGACCAGAGGATCTCCGTGAGAAGACGTCAACCTTGGAAGAAGTGCGAGATCGCGCCGCTCTCCGCGCGCTACTGGCAGAGTCTCAGCGGTACCACGCCACCCGGTCTCTGAGAACACTTGCGATGGCGACTCGGTCTGCGCAGACCAGACGCCTGCGGGTTGCATAAACTGTCTCCCGATGGGAGGGCCCCTTCAAGGTGGTTTCAGTATGTCGGCCCGGGGCGGTCCGGTTGGCCACTGAGGACGGCGAAGAACCGACGAATTCCTATAACATAGAGTTATTGCGGAAATTCTACCCATGAGGGAGTTGTAAGTATCCCGCTGATCGCCCTTGTCAGCCAAGAGGTAAGACTCTCCCTTGGCTGGTTAGCGGCTTCTGGTGGTTGGTAAGGTTGTTGCCTAAAAGGTTTTCAATTTGCCATCGTTGTTTCTTCCTTCACCCATTATAGCGAGTTCTTTTTGCATAAATGCCGCTGGTTCCGTATGTTGGCTAATTCCTTGGTGATCTGTAAGAATCACCTGGCGCCTGTGTCCGATAAGGACGGGCGACCAGGGGGCGGGCTAAGCACGGTGCTCAAACGTGGCCCGCACGCCTCGGGTTGGCTCTCTAAAGCACCGCTGGTTGTCACCGCGAGCATCGTTAGTCTAGTTCCCCTCCTGGAAGCCCGTTGCTTTGACGCACAGCGCCATGGTTCGATTTCAAAAAAATCGCAAGGACTTAGAAATTAAAAAAAAAGGGGGGGGGCCTATATCATTCGGTTCTTTCTTGCGTACGCTTACTCATTCTGATAGTAGCTGCGCCCCGAAACTTCTTCGTGGTCGCCCGGAAGCTCGGGGGCTGGTCGCCCCAAGCTTCTTCGTGGTCGCCCCAAGCTTCTTCGTGGTCGCCGGAGCTCGGTGGGTCGCTAAGCTTCTTAGGTGGTCGATCGAAGCTCGAGGCCGGTCGCCTAAGCTTCGTGGTCGCCTAAGCTTCTTCGTGGTGGCCGAGGCTCGGGGTGGGCTGGTCGCTCGATAATATGAAAAGCAAGATAAGTGCTTCTTACCGCATTTTCGACCATTTCCTTATGTGCATGCGCTAGGATGGGTCAAGTTGCGTGTGATTGTCGCGAGCGCCAAAAATTAACGGCCCCTCATGATTAAAGGAAACATGCTAAAGGCGTAGCGTTTGACACGGCCGGGTAATCGGAGTGCAAGTTAGGCGTGGTACTCAAGACGGCTCAGACGCCCTCGGTTTGTTTCTCTCAAGCACCGGGTTGTCACCGTCGAGTGCGGCGGTCTAAATGTACTTCCGGAAACTTGTTGCCTTGCCACGCTACGTTGCAGCATGCTTTCGGGTGATCATCAGGGTACGAGTTCCTGACGAGTTTGAACCAAGTGGCAATCCCGCGCAAAAGCTAAACACTAAGACCAAACTACGTCTAGTGTTTCCTGTTGGACTCAAGGTCGTTTTTTTACCTAAGTCCTACATGACTTGTGTGATCCTTACTTGTGTTTGCAGCAAACATGCGTAATCACTGGCAGAGCTCAGGAACGCCACCCTAACCTAAGCATTCCACGAGCATTTCAGCTAAGTTAAAAAGCTGGCCGCCTAACGGTTTAATCTGGCAAACTTGATCACACGAAATGAAAGAACATGCGATATAGCATCGAACCCAGAAACGTTGATTTACCAAGTACCACGTAAGTGTTTGCACATGCAGGAAAATAAAACGAAGATAAGACAAAAAGGGCAACGAGGCGGCCCGGCTCATCAGTCGTCATCGCCAAGGTCGAGCTCGTCGTCGTCGCCTCCCGCCGCCAGAGGGGTGGAGACGTCCATGACCGGCTGGTCCACTTGCGATGTCCGCCACGCGTGTTCGCGCATGCAGACCAAGGCGCCTCACAACAAAGATCCCCTCAACATCGGCCATTACCACCGCCATGGGATCAAAGGCGTCGCGGCTAATCTGGCGGACGAGAATGTGGGTCGCGGTCATGATCGCGACCTCACGTCCCTTCTTCTCGGCGAACGAAGCGCCAGGCTTCGGCAGCCCGGAGTGCCTCTGCGGCTGGTTGGTCGCATGGGCAACCGCAGCGCTGAGTCCTCCAAAGGGCGTGTTCGCGCACACTTCAAGGGTTCGAGCACCTCTTGCGCGCTGAACGCTTTCTTGAGCATGATGGATGTTGCGCCGGCAGTGAAGGACTCCAACTCCGAGGTCTCAGCGCCGTCTCGCCCTCTCGCCTTCTTCGCTTTCTTCTGCCAAGGCCAGCGTGGCGTCGCGTCGGTCCTCTCTCGCCCGAAGCCTCGCCGCGCTCGCTCTCACCGCCACGCAGGCGGCTCGCTTCTCACCGACGCCAATGCTCGGGTAGTCTCGGCTCCAGTGCTCGGCGGCTGGACGAGGGTGCGGCCAAATGCGCCTCAAGATCGCCGAGCCGTGAAGATTTCGGCGTGGCGTGTGGAGGGGGAGAAGCGGCGTGGAGGCTTGGAGCCTGGAGGCGCTGCCTCGGATCGGCCTCGCCGTTCTCCCCTCGGCGGCGACGGGGCGCTAGAGCGAGGGCTTCCTCCGTTCGGCGGGCGCCGAGGGCCCTTGGCGTGTCTCGAGGGGCCGCTTTTGGCGGCACCCTCAAGCGGAGCCCGGCCATCGGAAGCGTCAGACCACCATGGAGAGTGGCGGCCAGGGGTCCCGTGGCCAAAGGAGTTGGCGCCGCGATCGGCAAGGCGTGCGCCGGAGGAGACGGCGCCGGTCGGGCGCCAAGGAGGCGGTGGCATCGAGGAGGCGAAAATCATAGCCAGCGGTTCATTACACCCCTTGCGAAGACGCCGCCGCAGCAAGTCAAGGCGGCGAGAGGTTTGTCCGGGGCCCACCTCTTAGGGTCCGAGCCCAGTAGCATCCGAGGCAATCGGCCGCTTGCCCATAGCGTCTTGCATTGGTAGGGCCGTGTCCTCGATCACCACACACATGGGTGGCACCACGGCACCCTCGGAGTCCATTAGCGGAATCGCCGACGTGTTCCAGCGCTCCGTGCATCGCAGATCGGGCGAAGGCCGGGCAAGACGGGCAAGATGAACGCCCACGGACAATGGGGTATCAAGACGAGAGCCATCTGCCGATGACTATATCCTCCAAGTTTCGCGCCGCGAAAAGACAAAAATGGTCGCTCGGTTAGTAGAGGCCACAGGAAAGAACATGTGCGCAAAAAGACTAAGAAGGATGGAAACTTACGCCCGCAAGCACGGCGTCGTGTACCGCCGTCGCCGCCTCGAGTATCGCCATGTTGGGCGGGCGGCGGCGCAAGGGGATTCTCGGGATCGCGAAGTCCAGGCCACCATCGCGCGGTCGATCCGCGCCGCAATCTGTTGATGCAGCCGCCAGCCAAGGAGTTCCGCCGCCTCGACCGACGATTCCAGCTTCTGAGGCCTCACGGTCGGGTGGGCACTCCTACAAGCCGACCTCGTTGTCATCGTTGATGTACAGCCGATCGCGCCATGCCCTCCAGCTTAGATTTGGGCCGAAGGCGATGTAGTGGGAGGCCATCCCGTCCCGGAGACGAAAGTAGCAACTCCCCACTACCTCATCATCGGTGGAGGCATGGCAGAAGAAGAAGTAGCGGAAGAGAGGAAGATTCGGCATTACCCCCACGAACATCTCACAAAGGTATGCGAAGATAGAGAGAGAGACGATGGAGTTGGGGGTAAGGTGAAGATGGTGGATCCCGTAGAAGTGGAGTACGGTGAGGAAAAAATCGGAAAAGGGCGGGACCAGCCCGCCATCGCGTCCTGAAGTGTGTATAATAATCTCGCTCGAAAGGCACTGTGGCGTGGCGGTCCCGCCGGAAGCGAAGGTGCCTCAGCGCTATGACGGCCATCCTCTTCACCATGAGAGTATCCGCGGTTGAAGCGGGGATGGGGAGCGCCATGGAGGTCAAGAAGACGAAGGCTTTTCGAGCAAAGAGTTGAAGGAAGTAAAGGTTGGAATGCGAAAGGAAGAAGAAGGCGTAAAACCACCTAATACAGATGAACAAAACTATATATGCGCCCCTGCACCGACGGTTCGCAAAGGGACAAGATCGTGCGTCGCTTCGGGTCCCGAGAAAAATCCGCAGATACACGGGAGGGAACCGAGGCGGTCGTATCCTCATGAGAGGTGGCCCCACCCGGGAACGCACCCGGCATTTAATGAAGGTTCTAAAAGAGGCTTTGGCGTGTTCCGTATGGGCCCGGCTGTCGGCGTACTTGCTATTGGGTACCCTCTCCGCCGACAAAAGCGATCAACCAGCGGTCAACATACGGTCCACGTGGCGCCCATGGCGGCGGTGGGCGCAAGACGCCTCGCCGCCGGCGAAGCGATCCACGTGGCGCCCGGCGAAAGGTGGCGTGCAGACGCTCGCCGCCTTCACGCGCAGCCCACGTGGCGCCCAATGGCGGGGCGAAGACGCCTCGCCGCCGGCAGGCGCCCACGTGGCGCCCGGCGAAAGTGGCGCGCCGCCACGCTCACCTCGCGGCGATCACGTGGCGCCCGGCGCGAGTAAGGCGCAAGACGCTGCGCCGCCGGCGGCAATCGCGTGGCGCCCGGCGGCGTGGGCGGCACGCCACTGCCGCCCGGCCAAGCGATCCACGTGGCGCCCGGCGAAAGCGGTGGGCGCGCGCGCCTACGCCCGCGCTCCAAGGCAAAAAAGGTAGCGCGAGGTGGCTTCACCAAGGCTCCTCCCCATATCGCACTGTTACGAGTCATGGGACAGCAGTGTCGACCACGTCATTGCAAGGATTTCTGCTACAACCCCATTCCTCCGACGCCTCACCAACTTTGTCAAGAAAGGGTCACATCAGCAGCGGACTAGGCGAAGCCATGCTTCGCATTTAATGAGGCCGGAGGAACGGACAAACCGACAGAAGGCGATTAAATGTGTCAGGATCAGCATGATGACCCCCCTTTCACCTACCCCGTTAGCCTGGCCTATATAAGGGCCCTCGGGTGCATGGGGAAAGGGGATCGGTCGAAGGTTGAAGAAAACAAGTAAGAGTATAGTAGTAGAGCCCAAGAAGAACTTGTAATTCCCAAGCTTTGTACTGCCCCAGTAAAAAGCACTCTCTATAAGCAATCTGGCAGGAAGTAAGGCTATTACCCAAGCAAAGGGGGCCTGAACCTGGGTAAAATCCTTATGTCACCATAGTTCATAAACGTCCCAGTTTGCCGCGCGGGAGTCTCTAGGGTTTCCCCTCGCTAGGTTTAGCCAGCTGCGAAGACGCCCTCCTTCCGAACTAAACCCGGGTCTATAGATCACGGGCCTGTCAGGCGGAATACGCCGACAGTTTCCTTGTTTATTCTTCCTTATTCCTTTGGGTCATGTTCTGACTGATTCCTTTTTCAGAGAGCCTACCCACGAGGTTCCTGTGGAAACGCTGCGCATCAGAGTCCCGAGGCAGCGATCACGAAAACGCTTGCGCAGCGATCGAAACCCACGCCCGACAATGAGCCGAGCCCGCCCCTTAAGTTGTCACGGAGCAGTCGACCATAGCTCCTCCGACTGCCCCCGAAGCCGCAAACACCGAGGCTGGCTTGGGTCCGAATAGCCCCCGGCCGCCGACTCCTCCCGGGGCGACTGGTCAGATCGTGCCCCCTGAGGCCGCCGCCGATCCCGCCGCCGAGCCTCCGCCAGAAGAGCGTCCTCAATCTTCTCACCACTTGCCACCGTTAGAAGAACTCCCCCAGCTTCCCCGTCTGAATTCTCCGATACGGATTGCCTTCTTCGATAAGTATGACGACGGGAGGAACTTCGATGACGAGGATGAGGCCGAGGAATGGGCGTCTGTCCGTGAGGCCGCTTATACTTGTTTTCGTCTTGGCGGTGTAAGTTGCTTATGTCGAGCTGTTTTTAGGTGTCCCCTTTTCGTTGTCCGTAATGCGCCATGTGCCTTCATTGCTCATGTTGCCATCCTCAGCGCCTGGCCGAACGTGCTCGAGACCGGAACGCCCTTATCTGGGAATTACTTCCGAGGACCAAGATGAGGAAGGATTATGAGGCCGAGGTCGAGCGAGTTCGCGTCCGACTGTAGGAGGAACTCAACCGGGCTCGGGTCAAGAACCGAGCGGAGCTGGAGAAACTCCGGGCCCAAGTCTCTGAATTCGAGGCGGTAAAATTGAATCTGACGTCTTCCCTTAATGGTACGTAATTTCTTTGCTCGACTGCATTGGTCCATATTTTAGCTTTTTACTTCTCGACTCGCCCTTCCTTGTCTTGACTTCCGTCTTCACTGTTGCAGATCTTCGGGTAAAGCTTAAGTCCTCCAACGAGCAGGCCGAGAAGCTAAAGAAGTCTGAGAAGGAGGCCAAAGCTGAGACGGCCAAGCTGAAGAGAGAGTTGGAAGGTTCACTCCCGACTTGTTTTTTCATTTCTTTCTTGTGCTTCGCAGCAACCTTGAACTAATCCGACTGGTTATGTAGTGCACCGAGTCAACTCGCAAGCCCAATATCGCGCTCTTGATGAGAAGATCAAATCCACTGAGCTGCGAGTTGATAGGATTCAGGAGGGCTCGAGAAAATGTCATGGATGCTAAGTCCCCGACGAGGCAGACCCAATATTGCATCCATACGACGCGTCGCCACGATCCAAATGATCGCGTAAGGGCCCGAGAAGCTGGTGGCGCGCTTGAAGGAGATAGCAACCACTAGCGCTTGCCAAGTGCTAGCCATAGTGAAATCCCTGTATCCCCGAGTGGAACTCGAGGCGATCAAGGAGGGCTTCGCCTGCACTGTTGACGACGACCAAGCGCTTGCCCTTGTAGACGAGGTTAGGGACACCGCTTCTGCTTTAGTCGAAAACCTTGATTTGGGCACCGTGTGAACATTGTAATCTGAGACTTGTCCTGCACTTGCTCTTTTTGCTTATTGGAGAAAGTGCTTGATTATTCGTGCTATGCCCAGCTTCTGAATGATGTAGTTGAGAGACCTCTTTCTTTTGGGGTAGAACTCAATTTAGAGGGTACCCAACTCCCGTTTTAGCATGGTCATTGGCTTTCAGCCCGTCTCGAAGCGTACTGTCTCTCAAATCGAATTCGGCCCATCTTGAGATTCCTCTACATAGCAATTATCGTGCGCGTCGCCTGGCCCATCTCGAGACGTGCGCTAGGTCATGCCTAGTATGCACGGAAGGTGAAGCGTTTCCCGCTTAAAGCCGAGGCTGACATTGCTCTTTATAAGGGTGAGCCTTGCCTCAAACGCAGCGGTCTGCTGCGCACTACCGCAATCCAGCCACCTCTTCATCTTCTTCCTTCAAGCGCTCCTTCGTCCGTCGCTTCGGAGCTCGCATCCGTATGTCTTCTTGATCACTGCAAGTTCTCCCTTTGGCTTTTCCTGCTTGCTGCTTAACTTTCATTCTTCGTGTACAAGGACGTAACCACTGTGGGAGCGATCGTCCTTTTCTAAGCTCTTTTTCTTGTTTTCTTCAGGTCCTTCATGGCTTCTTCCCCAGAACCTTTTCTGTCTGACGATGAGGCCCCGCCATCTCCACCTCCGGCGGAGGAGCTGATGTTTGATTTTGAAGATGAGGGCCCTCCGCCTCCCGTCGAAGAGGAGGACGACCTTGCCGAGCTGTGGGCTCTGTACGAGCTGGCGATGGCCGAGGTTGTGGAGATGGAGGCCGTGGCCCGAGACACCGCCGCCGTCGACGCCTTGATCGAGGTCGTTCCGAAGCTCTTTAGGGCTCGGGACGCCCTTATTGAAGCCGTAGGGCGCGTGCGCCGGGCGTAGTTGTTTTAATCTTCTGCAAGAAATAGTTATGCAATGTTTTGGTATATATGGACCTGAAGTAGTTTGGAACAATATTATCTTATGTAATATTGCCTTAATGGTGCTTGCTCTTTCCTTTTCCCCTTTTGATCTTTCAACCTTTCCGAGTGGTTTTTTCGTTCTTTACGTTTAAGCGCCTTGACCGACTAGTCTAGCCCCAAGCGTCGTGAGTTGGTGCATGGCCTTTTTTTTCCAGGCACGCATTTTTTTGGGTAGCTAGCTTTTGTCGTTCATGAGTCAGGGTTTCACAATCAAGAACTAAAGCATTTGGACTTAACCGTGATCATCAGGGAGAGAGAAAAGGATAATGGATGATTTACAAGAAGGGTTGCACATGCGCAACACTATTAGGTGTAACCCCCGACTTACTGCTTAATTGAGCATCCATTGAGTAGCAAGTCAATGATGAAAGAAAACTTTGTTCGTGAACATCGCAGCTAATGTACAATAGTTTAAGAGTAAAAACGACGTAGCTGCTCTATGTTCCAAGAGTTGCTGATGATAGCATCATCTTCCCGTCTAAGTCTGTAAGCCCCCGGGCGTGTCACCTTGTTGACGATGTAGGGGCCCTCCCAGCTTGGAGAGAGTTTGTGCTCGTGCTTTTGATTCTTTATTAGGACCAGATCGCCCTTAGAGAATGCACGGCCCCGAACATTTCGGTCGTGGTAGCGACGCATGCCTTGGAGGTACTTGGCCAACTGGATTGCAACAACCTCTCTGGCTTCTTCCAATCGATCGATATCTTCTATTCTACTCTCCTCCGACTCGGCCTCCTTATAATTCCGAACCCGAGGGGATCCGAAAGTCAATTTGGTGGGCAAGACCGCTTCTGAGCCATATACTAGGAAAAAGGTGATCGCCTTGTGAGTCTCGGCTGAGTAGTTCTCAGCCCCCAAAGTACCGAAGGCAATTCTTTTACCCATCGAGTAGCATACGGCTTGAGACGATCGAAAATCCGCGCTTTTAAACCTTGCAACACCATGCCGTTCGCCCTCTCCACCTGGCCGTTGCTCTTTGGATGGGCTACGAAGGCGAAGCAAATTTTGATGCCGAGCTCCTCGCACCAATCTTGAAACTCTTTGCTTCGGAATTGAGTTCCATTATCCGTGATGATCCTGTTTGGCACACTAAATCATACCACGATTTCTTGAAAGAACTCCTTGACCTTGGCCGCTATGATTGTGGCAACAGGTTTTGCCTCGATCCACTTGGTGAACTTATCGATGGCGACGAAGAGATGAGTGAAACCACCTTGAGCCTTCTTCAATGGGCCGACCATGTCGAGCCCCCAGACTGTGAATGGCCAGGTGATCGGTATAGTTTGCGCCTGTAAACGCGATGTCTTCGCGTCGATACACAGTGATCGGCCGAAGAAGCCTTGACGATATGCTTTGCCCACCAGCGTGCTTGACGCTGCATGATGCCCGCAAATTCCTGAGTGGATTTCTCTGAGGAGATTTTTTCCTTCCTGCTCCGATATGCATCGCCTTAGGACTCCGGAGGCGCTCTTTCGGAAGAGTTCCTCACCTACTGCCGTGTAGGGACCCGGATTACCAAATCCGAACCCCCCTGTGTGTCAACCGCGCTAGTCGAGAACAATTAAGCGCACAAACGTCATGATGATAACACAGACATATCATAAAGTTCATAACAGTAATAAGCAAAAGAGTATAACATCATCATCACATTATTACAAGTATCGAGCCTTACGTCTTAAGTGAAAATGTAGCAGCGAAAAACATAGAACAAAAAGAGCCAATCAGTGTGCCCACAGGCAACCGACTAGGGTACGCTCCCTAGAAGAACGAGTCATCCTCCTCCTCAAAGTCTCCAGCACAAATGTCGAACGGTGGATCGCAAGCTCTTGGATAGCCACTTCTCCCATCATCTGCTTTATGGAATAAGCGGCCCCATAATAAAAAGCGAGGGTGAGTATGCAACATACTTTGCAAGTCTCTAAACTTAATGCAAGTAACTAAATGCATGGCTTAAACAAAGGAAGGCATCATATGGTTCATTTAAAGTAAGCGAAATTGAAATTTAAATACAAGTAATAATTTCATAAAGCAAAGATTTAACAAAATGTAAATAGCATGAATAATTAAATTTGAAGTATAACAATTTTCGGTGTTCCAACTACCGGTTGGCTCTAGCCGCCAAACTAAAATTCCGGAGCTCTAGGCAGCTCATGATTCCCAACCACATTTTCATTTCAAACCAAATCACCATTTTTCCATTTAAAACCAAAAACTAGAAAAATCTACTATGTGAAAACGTTCCACGCTTGCCCTTATCCGTGGGCACGGCTACTCAAGTAGTTTTTAAGACTCTGCAGAGCTGGTACACTTTACCCACACGACATGATCAACCCTTTTGCGCCATGCAATTAACACACTTCCTTTGGTGTGTCGGCAGGGAGATCATGACAAGGCCTTTACAATGCATATACCGCTACCCACTTCACCCGCTAAGGTTTCACCTCCACGACCCTTGCGCCTTGCAAGTGTCATCCCGACAAACTCGCCTGACCTTTGGTGGAGTCAAATAACGATACATGCAAATTACTTAGCAGTCGTACCCATATAGACATGTGGTTGTACTGTATAGCATGGCCCATGGTAACACACGACCGGTCCTTAATTGACTAGGGCGGACAATCACATTCCAAAATTTTGTGCATTCCACACCCGCCATTCAACCAATTCCGCCCCGGTCTAAATCGTTTTTCACTTTTATTTTCAAATTAATAACGGCAACACCAATTGCCTTACATTTCAAAATTAATATCGGCAACACCATTTGCCTTACATTTCACAATTCATTGTTAATCAAGAATGAAATCATTTCCATAATGGTAAGGTACCGACGTGATTAAGCATGACTAAGCATTTTCTACCGTTCCCATAGCAAGATTAATTACCATTAACTACAGTAATTAGTTTTCCTAAGGTGTCAATGGTTGTCAATATGAATATCAATGTGGTCATAACGATTTGGCATTTATCTAAGTATTTAAAAATGACATTAAAATACAATTCATAATTCAAATAGCATGCAATAATTTAAAAACAAAATAGCATTTCATAAATTTGGGTTCAACATGGTCAAGGAGACTTGCCTTCACCCTCTCCCGCTGCTGCAACCTCCGTTGGATGCTCCTCTCGCTCAACCGGTGCGTCGTCTACACGCGAAACACGCAAATCGAGGCAAAAATAAATAAAACCAGAAATAAATAAAATTCAAAAATTCATAAAAATGACACCAACAGATAGATCTTGATTTTAGATGAATTTAGAAATTTGAATCGTTTGAATCGGAGTTCGAACGGAGGAGAACGGGGCTTCCAAAGTTTAAATAGAGAGAAAATCGGAAAATGAACTGAGGTTGACACGTGTCGCGCTGTGATTGGTTGAATATTCGGATTTTCTCGGATTTTATCAGCGATTTAACGAAAATTCATGTCGCTGACATGCGGGGTCCACCGATCGGTGACACAGTTCTCGGCGTGAGGTGGCGCTACAGTGAAACACGTGGTCGCACGTGGCGATGATGTAGCGCTGATGAGGCAAGACTAGGCGACACGGCGTTGCTGACTGGGAGGCCACGCGGGCTAGATCTGAGGTGGCGGCTACGTGGCCTACACATGGCGACACGGGCAACTCCGTGGAAGATGACAAGGCGAGCGGCTCGAGAAGGGCTTCACCGAGTATCGTGGTGCGAATCCGTCCGTTGAAGGCCGATCGGACGGACGGCGTTGAAGGAGGAGACGACGGTGAGTGGCGTGGCCGGTTCGACGGAGCCGAGACGACGACGTGTGATCCGCGAAATAGCAATGGATGGAGCGAGAAGAGTTAGCGGATCGGGTAGCTCTTGAAAAGATGGACTTCGTCGGTGCCAAGAAATCTGGCGGAGACTCACCGGAGAGAGATAGAGGCGAAAGCTTCTAAGAGAGGAGGTACTCGGTGAGGTCTTCTTGACGAGGCTGCGTCTCCGACGGGAGAGAAAGAGGAAAAGGTGCGGCGCGAGAGGGAACCTCGGGAAGGGTTCAAGACTGGCTTTTATAGCCTAGGGATGCGGAGAAGCGCGGAAAAACTAGGGCGGCGGCGAGTGAGGTTCGCCGCAGCGGCGCAAAAGTTCGGCGACGTGGCTCTTCGTGGCACGTTAGATTGGCATCGAGCAATGCGGGCGATTCGGTTTAGGGTTAGGGTTTGGTGAGGCGGCGGCGATTTTCCAACCGATTGGATCGGAGATCAACTGGAGCGCTTTGGGTTTTGGTTGCTTGGGCAGGCGGTGAGTGAGCGAGTGGGCGGATGGAATGAACAGGAGAATCGGCCGAGAAAGGAAAAACAATTTCCAGATTAATTAAAATACCAGAAATTCGAATAAGCTTCAAATAAATTCCAATAAATAGCAAATAAATTCGGAAAAATTCCCAAAAATACATAAAAATCACATGAAGCACAATAAACCTGATGAAAAATAAGAAATCATTAATTTGAAGTATGGATTAATCAAATTAAATCCGGGTTGACTTTAAAAATTCAATTTAAGCTGGAATTAATTTGAGAAAATTTTTCTGGGTTTCGGATTTTGAAATTCAACTCCAAGAGTTTGAAAAACAGAATGTTACATACCGCATAATTCTTGCATCGTCGTGTGATACGCTCTGCCTCTGTGCAGTCTTCCGGGAGCTCATCCCTTAGCAAATAGTTTAGAAAAGGAGTTGTCCAATCAGGGCTGATGACTAAGACTTCCTCCTCGGCAAGTGACTCTTCTGATTTGCTTGGCTCCTGTTGTTGGCCTATTGAAGGTTTATGAAGCTCTTAAACAAATACGCCAGCCGGTACGGTTGCCCGACTGAAGCCTAGCCTTGCAAGTTCGTATGCTGCTTCATTGTCGCGGCAGAGCACGTGAATGAATTCCAGCACGTCGAACTTATCTTCGAGTTTCCTCACTTCTTAGCAGTATGCAACCATGTTATCTCCGGCCTTGCGACCAATCTTTACGAACTTGGTTGATCACCAACATGGAGTCACTCATGGATTGTCAATCGTCGAGCAGCCGAGATATTGCGATCTTGAAGTCCGTGGATGAGTGCTTTGTACTTGGCGGCATTGTTAGGCCGGAAATGAATCGGAGAAGCGTATTTCAAGCGCCGCTCGCTGGGAGATGAGCACCACACCACCCGCTTCGCCGAGCATGAGGGAGCCATCGAAATACATTATCCAATATTCGAGATATTCAGTAGTCGTGGGGGTTTGCAATTCCACCCACTCGGCGGTGAAATCAACGAGCACTTGAGATTTTATTGCCGTTCGCGGCCTGAAGGAAATTTCAAAAGCTCCAAACTCGACCGCCCATTTTGCAATTCTCCCGGTTGTAGGATCGAGGATGCGCCTAAAGGGGGGTGAATAGGCGTTTATAAAATTAATCGCTCACTAATTCAATTCGCTCTAATCAACCCCTTATGTCAAAACTTAATTAAAGATATATATGCGGAAGCGATAATCTAGGTTTTGACAATTAACGCCTAAATTAACTAGGCTCACTAGTGCACTAACTAAATTATGTCTCTACACTAGAATTGCTAAATTGAACAATCAATTAATACTAAGCAATTCTAATACATTCAAGCAATTGATCAATATACAATAATTAAAATGCTTGAATATAAATGAGACAAGAGACAACCGATATTTTTCCGTGGTGTTCGGAGACTTGCCGGTTTCCCCTAGTCCACGTTGAGGCAAGCCCAAACCCTTGGACCGGCTCCCACTCGAGCACCCGCCTCGATTCACTAGTCGTGGTTTTTCACGCTTTCGCATAGGCTCAACCCGAACCTTCACAAACTTCGCCGGGGCTTCTCACAACCTTGAGAGCTCCCGCGCACGACGCCTACGCCGTCTAGGAGTCGGCAACCTCCAAAAGTAATAAGCCGAGACCTCCGCTCGAGCTTCACCTTTCACAACGAATGTGCAACCGGTGATCACCTAGTGCAACACATGCACCAAGGCCTCCCTCAAGTGCAACACATGCACAAGAGGTCACTCAATCCACTCCTAATTGCAACACATGCAATTAGTCTCACTCTTAGCTCAAGAATCAACTTGAGGGGATGCAACACATGCAAATCACCTTCCAAATACTCACACAAGAGCCAAAACACCTCACAAGCACAACAACACCTGCCCCAAGCCCCCCATGGGGTCTATTTATAACCCCCCAAAGAAAACTAGCCGTTTGGGGGTAATTTCGGGCAAAATCAGCAAAACCCGGTCCAACCGGACTCATCCCGATCCGACCGGCCCTCACTGAAACAGCAGTCGAAAAACCAGATTACGGTAGGTGTGACGAGAGATCCGGTCATACAGCTCATCCGGTCGAGGAGGTCCTCCGGTCGCACCGCCCTCAATTTTGCAAGAAAACACATGTTCTGGAAAAAACACACCGGAGGGAGCCCGGTCGCACCGGAGGGAGCCCGGTCGCACTGGGGGTCCGGTCGCACCGGAAATGCGGTATGACCGCAGGTGGTCCGGTCATACCACTGGACTAGCCACTAAAACGGCCATAACTTTTTACTCCGAACTCCGATTTAGGTGATCTTTGATTCTATGAGAAGCTTATCACGAGGGCTACAATCTCCACCCATTTTCAAGATTTAAGCGACCATAGATATTTTTAAATATCACCAAAACCAAACTCTAATGTAGTCATTCAAGTCTAAAATCTGATTTTTCGAAATCCCTCACATAGACTTGATGAAGGGCATGACTACAGGCTAGAAAGAGTCAATAAGATCAAATATTGAGCCATGTGATGATCAACTCATGATCAAAACAATTTTTGCAAAACATATTTGTAAATTCTAATCACATGCTCTAAGATCAAATGAACACCAATATTTTGCAAAACATATTTGCAAATAATCCGAAAAGCTATAAGATCAATCCTCTAGCCATGTAAGGATCAACACATAATCCCGACACTTTGCAAAACACATTTGCAAATGTCAACACATGCTTTAGGATTGAAACCCATAACCTCTAGCTTATTCGCAAACCACATTTGCAAATAACAAATCAACATTTTGCAAACACAAACCATAAACTTTACTTAGCCTTTGTGATGATCAACACATGATCAAGTCACAAGCTAAAACACAATGCATGAGCTCTCACCTTTTGCAACACATGCAAAACTTAGCTCCAAGCAACCACATGTTTTAGAAAGATTGTTTTGTAAATGAAAACAAAACATAAAGCTTCAACATTTGCAACACATGCAAAAGTGAACTTCACGCAAAAGCCAACGCATATTGCTTATCCTATTTGCAACACATGCAAATCAAAGCATTATGCGAAAACCAAATGCATATGCTCTTCCTCTTTGCAATACGTGCAAATCAGAGCATAAACCAACAACAACCAAGTATAAGCTTAACCCATTCGCAACACATGCCAAATGGTTAACTCTTATGCAAAAATCAAATCTAAATGATTTGAGCTCGAGTGAACATGGGATTGAGATCATCAACACATGATGAAGCTCAAGCT
Source organism: Guadua angustifolia (assembly GCA_036346375.1). NCBI lineage: Eukaryota > Viridiplantae > Streptophyta > Magnoliopsida > Poales > Poaceae > Guadua > Guadua angustifolia. The sequence goes on along the minus strand of CM070500.1, from coordinate 90,083,775 downwards.
AGGACTCAACCCCTCTTAATAGTACGGCGATAAAAACTAGACTCAAAGACTACAAAGTCCTCACCCTATCTAGTTATACCTTTGCCGCCGCATGCAAGCAATCCCCTTTGGGGTCTTTATGATCTTCACTTATACGCTCCCCCGGGATCATCACTCAACTCTTCTTTTTATCTTCGGGATCTACTCTTGACGCCCATCACCTCATGATGTCGTCCTTGTCCCGTTTTCATCATCTCATCCATCTTTGGACTTAACCTAAACTCAATCACAACTCATAGAATAGTTAGTCCAAGATGCATGGTTGTCTCAATTATCTCTTGTACTCCATTAACACATAATGGATACCTTTAGATCAATTGAGCACAACCTAAATCAATTTGAATGATTTAAGTATGTCTTAAGTACAATAATGCAACACATGCTTCATTATACTTAAGAACTTTTCGTCTGTCCTTAATCAACAAAGAAACACCATCATCACATGATGAAATGTTCTTTAGTGATTATTAAGACAAATGAACTCAATTTAAATTATCATTTAAATTGATATGAGTATATATTAACTACTCAAGTTTTCATATACTCATGTTGATAAAAAGTAATGATCCATTATGTGTAGACTATGTGGAAATGATCATTACTCTAAGACATCAACTATAGAATACACCCCATATGTATATGTGCATAGATATAATTGACTTGGATATTATATGCACATATTCAATTTGATCACATTGGAGCAAATCATATATTACCATGAGTATACTATAACTAGGCAATTCAAATATATACTCAAGGATTTAGTTTCTTTGTCTTGATCCTTATATGTGTCAATAAAGAATAGATCAATACAATGAAACTTTCAAGTTAAATTACAAGCTCCCCCTAAGTATGTGCATCCATGTAATAATGGATTGGGAAACATGATGCACGTTTTGTGGTTAATACAATGGGGACGTTCATACTTTAACTTGAATCCAAAATATGCAATTTATACTAGAAGAAATACACATACATACCTTAGTTTTCTATTTTTCATCCAAATATGAGACTGCTAAAAGTATGCTCAATAAAATATGTTAGTCTCATAAAGATTAGGTTTGTCATTAAACACAGATTTAAACATTAATTAACATCAATCACCAAAACCAAAGGCGCTTGAACTTACACCGGCGGCCTCCCGATTGTGGAGTATATCTCCAAGCGGGAAAGTGGTGACTACCGAAACTGAATGCTCTTGAAAGTAGTGTTTGAGTTTGCGCGAGGTAAACAATACGACATACAGCAATTTTTGCACCTGTGGATACCGCACCTTGGATTCTCCTAACACCTCGCTGACGAAGTATACTTGTCACCGGACCTTCTCGAAGGTGTCTCGCTTCTCGCCGCTCTCTGACGATTGTGGCGCTGACTACATGAGTCGTTGCAGCAATGTAGAGCAAAAGAGATTCCTCGGGCATTGGCGAGACCAGCACTGGTGGCGATGACAAAAATGCCTTGAGCTCTTCGAACGCTTGTTGTGCCTCATCCGTCCACTGGAAGCTGCCCTGCTTCTTTAGAAGTTTGAAAAAAGGCATTCCTTGAGCCCAAGCGGAAATGAACCGCCGAAGTGCCACCATACGACTGTGAGCTTCGAACATCTTTCTGGCTAGCCGGAGGCTTCATCTTCAGGATAGCATTGATTTTCTCCGGGTTTGCTTCGATGCCGCGTTGTGACACAATGAATCCGAGTAGTTTTCCTGAGGGAACCCCGAAGACACACTTTTCAGGGTTAAGCTTCATCTTGTAAGCCCTTAGGCTTTCAAATGTCTCGGCCAAGTCAGATATGAGGTTCTCCTTCGCACGAGACTTGACAACGACATCATGGACATAAGCCTCCACGTTGCGTCCGATTTGGGTGTGAAAGCACCGTTGTATTGCACGCTGATAGGTTGTGCCAGCGTTTTTCAAACCGAACGGCATTGTGGTGTGATGAACGAAGTCTTGATGCAGTCTTCTTCTTTTAGCCTGATCAGGTGATACCCTGAATAGGCATCCAAGAAGCTAGGGATCTCACAGCCTGCCGTTGAATCTACCACCTGGTCAATGCGGGGCAGCCCGAAAGGATCTTTCGGGCATGCTTTGTTAAGATCGGTATAATCAACGCACATGCGCCAGCTTTTATTCTTTTTGCGAATAAGAATTGGGTTCGCTAGCCAGTCGGGATGATACACTTCTTTTATAAAGCTTGCTGCTAAAAGCTTAGTGATTTCTTCCCTAATGGCTTCTCGGCGATCTTAAGCAAAACATCGAAGCCGCTGCTTGATAGGCTTGGCCTTCTCGTCCACATTCAGAGAGTGCTCAATCACCTCCCTAGGGACACCGGGCATATCGGACGGTTTCCACGCAAAAATGTCCCGGTTTGCCCGAAGAAAGGTGACAAGCATGTCTTCCTATTTGGGATTGAGTCCTGTCCCGATCAAAGCCGTTTGAGCCGAGTTGGACGGGTCAAGAATTACCTTCTTGGTCCCCTCGTCAGGCTTCATGCTTGTCTTGGCTTGTTTCTTGACCGACACTTCTCCTTCATCCTGCTAATGTGCAGCTGCCTGTCGGATCTTCTCCCTGTCGGTTGCTGCCTCTTGAGTTTCGGCCATCTCGCAGCTTTCCCTGTCGCACACGAACGACTGCTTGACGTCGCCTCGGACAGAGATGATGCCCTTCGGCCCTGGCATCTTCAAGACGAGATAAGTATAATGTGGCACGGCCATGAACCTGGCAAGTCCTAGCCTTCCCAAGATGGCGTAGTATGCCGTCTGGAAATCAGCTACTTCAAAGTTGAGGTACTCCGTCCGGTAATTTTCTTTGGTCCCAAACGTGACTGGCAAAGTGATTTGCCCGAGCGGGACCGAAGAGGTTCCGGGAATCACTCCATGGAAAGGTGATGAGCCTCGCTTTAGCTCGGAGCGAGGAATCTTCATGTCGTCGAAGGTTTTGGAGAAGAGGACGTTGAGTCCACTCTCCCCGTAAACCAACACCCTCTTGAGTTTGATACTACGAATCACAGGGTCCAACACCAGAGGATATCTTCCGGGATAGGGAATGTGATCCGGGTGATCCAAGCGGTCAAAAGCAATCGGGACCTCGGACCATCTGAGGTACTGGGGTGTTGCTGGCATAACTGCATTGATGTCCCGAGCGGTAAGCTTTTGCTTTCGCTTGGACTCATAAGCAGCCGAGCCCCCAAATATGTAGTTGAGTTCACGCTCCGTCTTCTGGTACTCGCCTTCATCATCTTCAGGGGGATCTTACTTTTTCTTTTCTTCATCTTTTGTTTCGCCCTTGGCCGACCGCTTTCTGGACTCCTTGGCGAACCTCCTCAGAGTGAAGCAATCCTTCACAGCATGTTCCCCTTAGGATGGAAAGGACAAGTTGCCTCCATTACCGCATCATAGTCATCTGTGCGCGGCGCGCAGTGTCGGCTCTGCTCGGTCGCCGCCACAATTTCTTCAGGCTTCCGCTTCCTGTCACACTGCCTGGAAGACTCGGCGTGATCCTTCTTATCTTTATGCCGTAGACGATCGTCTTGACGTTCAGCCAAGGCATCTGAGGCTGTTGCATAGCGGTCTGCCAGCTCAAACATCTCTCTTATCGTGGTTGGCGGTTTCCGGGACATCTTCTTAATCAGATCGGGGTCGTTGACGCCCTTCTGGAATGCCGCAATGACTGCTGCTTCTGAAATATCCCTGATCGTATTCTTCTTCTGCATGAAGCGTCGAATAAACTCTCGGAGCGTTTCACCCCTCTTCTAATGAAGTTGATATAGATCCCATTGAATCCCAGGTCGCTCGTAAGTTCCCTGGAAGTTGGTGATGAACTGCTCACAAAGATCTCCCCAGGAATCTATAGAATTCGCTGGAAGTCCAGTGAGTCAAGCTTGAGCTGAAGGACTAAGCATGACCGGCAGGTAATTGGCCATCACGTTTTGATCGCCCCCTGCCGCCATGATCGCAAGGTAATAAACTTGCAGCCAAGCTTCTGGATCTCTTTCTCCATCAAACTTAGTAATGCCCTTAGAGTTGAATCCTTCAGGCCATACTACTCGGCGGAGTCGGGAGGTGAAGGCTCGGATGCCCTCAATAGGCCCGTCACCGCGCCGCCGTGGGGAACGCCGATGAGGCGACCTAACTCGGCGGTCTTGACTATCGCCTTGGTCGCAATGATGATGACTTCTGTGATCGTCTCGGTCGCCGTGGCGGATGCCAAAGCGTTCGTAGTCATCTTTGCGCCTACGGTGCTCTTCATCCTCCCGGTCTCGCCGTCGGGCGTTTAGATCCATTCGGAGGTCACGGCTGATACTTCGCCGGATGTCTGCTCCTCGTCGAAGCTCACGCCTGTCACGACTGCGAGCGGTATTGCTACTAGCAGCCTGTGAGTTGACTATGAGAGTACGGGAGTGCTCCTTCTCCCCTGGCTCCTCTTGGTGATGCTGAATTGCTGCTGCTGTCACCATGGCCTGGACTTGGGCCACGATCGGTGCAGCTGGACTGTCGGAACCGAGCATTGGCCCCAATGTGTCGAGGAGCGTCTTGGAAGCAACGATATTTTGCTGGGGAGTATGAAAAACCGACTGGTTTCCCATCTTCATCTGCAAAATTTCTTCGTTGACGTTGCGGCCTCTGCTCTGGAGAGACTTTGCGCGGCCTTCCTGACGAAGGCGCTCTACCTTTGCAGCATCTGCAGCATCCTTCTGCTGCTGGGAATCAGTTCGCAGGTTTTCGATTACAAAAACGCCATGACGAATACTCATACCAGGGGTACCCCACAGCAAAGTATACACCTGTTTCAAGATCATTTTTATCTCAGTCATCTAGACTCGGAGCCCGATCGCGGCGATGAATCGGCCATGAAGGGGTATTACCAAAGTCTCCGACCCTCACAGAGGGGACTACCATCGGACGTTGGACAAAAACCCTAAATGGGATGTGCAAGGCCACTTCTTGATCGGGGGCCTCATCAGGCCATACAGGATCCCGGGCCTCGATCGAGTCCACCATGGGAGCTCTGATTTGGCCTCGGGTCAGGCGTCCTCGTCGGGCCAGACCAGAACCCGGGACCGACGCCTCCGCAAGCTCTGGCTCCGACCCGGCCTCCCGCAGGACGCTTTCGCAAGCTCCGACCCAGACCCGGGTCCGACGCCCCGCAGACTCCGGCTTAGGCCTTTGGCCGGGGCCCTAACGAGCTCCAGCCCCGCGACCTCCGCCACGTCGACGGTCTGCGTCAAGCCGATCGCCCGTTCCACGGACACGACGGCCGTGATGGGGCGAGTCGTTCCTTCCCGAGACAACCAGAGGGCGACTGCAGCTAAACACCCGCCCCCTCGAACCGTCAATGTCTGATAGACACGCAGAGGGCAGGTGCGCACCTTCCCGAGGGAGCGCCGTCCGTTGTGTCTACTAACCCAGCATGGGATGAACAGGAAGCTGTCAGTCATCAAGACCCAAGACCGAGACACCCGGGCATAGCATACCCCTACCTCTTTTTCCAAATTCCCGTGTAACCTGCTCCCTCCGACTATATAAAGGGAGGCAGGGCCCTCAGGGAAAGGGAGGCTGAAAGACCCGCTCAAAGGCACGCTCGAACCCACACACACTCGCTCGCTCTTCACCAGCCCGTCCGACCTCCCTCTCACGAAAGAATGCTAAGGGCCTGTCCTTAGCCTTCGCTTGTAACCTCTGGAAACCTTTGGCTCTCGGAGTAATACAAGCCACCACCATGAACTGGAAGTAGGGACGTTCAGCCCGAACCAGTATACATCCGGGACTCCTTTAGTCTAACCATTCAAGGAGAGGGGACGCGCGACCCCCTATACTTACAAATTTACTTGCCGGTTATACGAAACACCGACACGCCACGAAAGCCTTCAAATCGGAGCGGGCAGCAGAATTGTTTCCAGATTGGATTTGATCCGAATCCGAAAAGGAGAGTTGGCCAAAATCGTCGGCAATGAAATCTAGACTTCCAAAGCGAAAAACCTGGGCCGGCATGAAGGTGGCCATACCTTTGTTGAAGATCGCCATCACGCTTGCTGAGATTGATCTTAGCGCAGCCCCTACCTAGCGCACCAACTGTCGACGTGTGTTGTCAGCAATAATCAAAAGGGGGCTAAGCGCCGGATCCAAATTAACTTGATGGTAACACGGGACACGGGATGTATATAGGTTCGGGCTCTCGCGGTGGAGATAATACCCTAGTCTTGTGCTCTGAAATTATATGTGGCTAGCTAATTGCTAATGAGATTGTGTGTTTATGCTCCCCCGCCCCTCCCTTTATATAGCAGAGGAGGGCGGTTACAAAGTAGAGATCACATCTTCTGCTCTTATCCGTTTTGGGTAACGGTATAGATTACAATTGTTTCCTACCTAATCCGGCTTAGTTGTTATCTTCGGGGTATCCTAATTGGGCACGCCTGGGCCTACCACAGATGTCTTCTAGCCTTCTCGCAATGTACCGACCCATCCATGCCCGGTTGAGCCTTGTTGGCCTGCCATGCAGACACCTGGACGTATATGTCCCACACTAAGTGTGTATATACTTCAAATTTGCTCCACCTATAATTTTTTCCCGAGTCCGACACTGGTTCCATGGGTCCGACTAGATTCTGCGCACAGTGAGTGTGGAAAGTAGCTCCCACGCACGAGGAGAGCGGCAACACGCCGCACCACGCGCTCGCACTTGTGCGGTTGTGCTGTGCCTATGCCCACGCAGCCACCCGCACTCGCCGATGGGTCCCACGCTCGTCACCCCCGTGCTACCAAACCAAGACAGTCAGTGTCGTAGCTTGCTCCTTCTGTAACGGTGAAAGAGGCTATTTTTAAAAAAGATATTTGTGAGGGAGTTAAATTAAAAAAAATTGTGCTACTTGTGCGGCTAGATAAGTGACAGTTGAGCAGCCGCAGCCCGCAGGAGGCCTTCGTCGGAGCAGTGCCTGGGGAGGAGGGGCGCTCCAGGTTGACATGTGGGAGACGCGTTAGGACAGATGCGAAACCCCATAGCCGATGGCGCAGCGCAGCATCGGTCTCGGTGAATTCAATTGCTGCCGGCACTCAGCGCCACGCGGTGGCTACAGACGACAAGGGCACGGGTGAAGACGCACTGACGGCAGGGAGGAAGTAGCAAGACAGCTCGGTGGGATTTGATGGATATGCCGCCAAAGCTTTGGGGAAGCAGCTCGGTGGGATTCAGGCCGCCGCCACCGCCCGAGCACCGCGGGAAATGCAGTGGGAGGAGAGGGGGCGCTCCGTTAAGGGGTTCTTTTGTAAAAATGGCTCCGCTCTTTCTCTGGCCGATCAATCTGGACCACGAACTATTGATCTAACGGTTCTTAAAGGACCTAATTTTTTGAAGACGAAGAAGTTGAAGAAAAAAACATTGCATAAAGAAGAAGAACAAGAAGCACCCCTTTTCTCCGCTGCACATGTAAGATACTCCATACACGACACAACCATTAATGCGGATAACATACGTCTTCAGAGAACGGTCACACACATGTAAGTGTTTTAGTCATCCTTCGACATTGTGGTCATCTCAGAAGACAAATGGTAAGAATCCCTGCATTGATGCGCCCCTTGTCACACAAGAACGGTCTATAAGGCATTTGCAAGCCATGGACGCCAGCTTCCGGTATCTCTACAACTCGCTCATCGTCGGCCGATCGTGAGACGCCATCTGAATGCTCCATAATCCAACAATGCATAGCTTCCTCTCCAGCTCATGCACGTCGACAGCAGATATCTCACCCATTTCTTGCTGCTCAATTAGCCGGTCATACATCCATGACAGGTAGTATGCCTGACTTGAGTTCGTTGCTTTCTAGTCTTCACCCTCCAGCAATCTCCAATAGCAGCATACCAAAACTCTAAACATCGGATTTGCCGGATATTACACTAAAGCTCCGAGATATCATCATAGGAGCTATATTCCCAACTGTCCCCCGTAAGGCGATCACTGGCACAAAGCTCTTGTCCTTGGGCACAACTTGGCGAGACCCAAGCCAGCGACTTTTGGGACAAAATTGCTATCAAGAATGTTGTGTGGCTTGATGTCAAAGTGTAGTAGTATCTGCATATCTGTGACGACCCATATAATTATCTCAGGGTAATAACAGTAACACCGTTATTACTCTAAAATAATTACACGAATCTCGGCATATTAGCTAATCAAAACATTGAGCGTACTCGACGTTTTATCAGTTAATACACCGTGTTTCTAATAGAACAATTATTAGAGGCTGAAATAGAAACTTATTATAACTATTGCCACACAGGGCTACAAGTCAAGTATATTAATTATACATACGCTCCAAGTACAAAAAAATATAATATAAAAGTACTAATTACTCCAAGGACTAATGAAGTCGATGTACGGTCTACCCAATCATCTAGCCCTCCTAGTAGCTCACCTCCTCATAGTTCTGATCTTAAGGGTGCTCCTCACCCCATGCCTCGTAAGTGAATCCATTGAAATCCATATCTCAACCAGACATTTGACCACCAGAACCATTCTCCCAACAAGAGTAAATACAGAAGCACTCAACAAGCATTAATGGCAAATGTAATGGATGAATTTCTCTTGTATCTATCCAATGTTCACCTCCTCTAAAAATCCATTTTTATAGAAATTATGTTTTGAATTTTCTTTACGGGTTGTATACTTTAATTATGAAAATAGCTACTAGCAATCATATATGACACAGACTTAGCTTTATAGCTAGTAATCTAGGAGACGTGCATAAATTTATGATTTCAACATGCGTAGGTTTGTACTGCTGCACCGCCGCCCGGCTCTCCGTCGGCTTGCCCCCGCCGGCCTCTGGCCCGGCCTCCACCCTGTCGCCTAGCGTCGCCCAGCGTCTACCTCCGCTCGGCCTCGGCGCGCGTCGTTTCCTGCTCGCCTCCGGGCCGCCTTACGGCCTTGTGACCGCGGCGAGAGGTACGATGGGCTACATTGCAGCTGAACTATACTCCCGTAATTTTGGGGCAATATCCTACAAGTCAGATGTTTATAGTTTTGGCATGGTGGAAATGGTGATGGGAAAGAGGAACTCAGACCCAATGGGTCTATCGAAAATGAAAATGAGGTTTACTTTCCAGTGTGGCTATATGACAATGAAAATACTCGCTTGGCAAGAACTGGGACTGGACAGGGAAATGGCACAAGGAGAAGAAGAACCGTAGGAAGCCTACACTGGACATGGATGGATGGATAGTTGGATACTGATGTGAGCGCCACAATTCTAAAATTAGTTCAACTGAAGGAAAAAGGACAAAGAAGAAGAAAAGGGGTTTACCTCTGAGGGAGGCGGCGGCGATGGCCGTCGGGAACGGAGTGAATCTACGGAGTGCACCTGTTTGGGCCAAAGACCCAGCTGGTTAGCGAAGGAAGATGCAGCAAGCAGGGGGCGCAACCACAACGTGCCACCGCGGAGCCGCAGCGGCGGTGCTCGGGCGACGGCGAGTGGCGGCATACCATGGTGGTGGAACGCACGAGGCAAAACCATCCCAAGGGGAAAAACACTATCATGACACACATGCCAGACTCCAGAGCGAGCAATGAAGCACACACCAGGAGATCCCAAGTCTGAAAATTTTCATCAGTAGTGTGAGTCTTAACAGTACAAGCATCTCCCTTCCTTTTACTTCGAACCATAGTTTTAGTCATTAGATTACAGCCACTGAAGTTTGTACAGACAACTTGACATCAGTCAGAGGAGCAAGAACAATTAAAACGGCAAGCCTGTTCTGGTATGTATCATCAAGAACGAAAAGGACGAACGTTGTTCCAAGTTTCCAACAACTATCTCAGTATCTCTAATCTGTATGCTGTACTTCCTGTATTGGTATGCAAAGGCACGAAAGGAGCAACAACAAACTACACTGGCCATCATACTTCAACATGCTCCACGCGACAGGTACTGGTGATCGAGATGTACGGGAAGATGAACTGGTGTACTTGTGACGCTACCATCATCGGAGCCAGTGGTCTGCCAGATCGCCGGATGCAACGCCGACAACAGCATGCTCCTTCCAGCAGGCAGTGGAGGGAAGCTGCTAATTTGCCTACCAGAAGCAGGGAAATCAAATTGGTACATCCTACTGTCGAGCTGTGTGGGAATCTGATTCCACTGTTCAGAGCTGCCTGTGCTCGTGTTTGTAGCATCTCTCTCATCACTGAACCTTGGTATATCATGTCTGCATTGGCAGTACTGATTCATGTCCATTTCCTGAGATGGCTCGACAGATAGATACTGGTCTAGATCCATTGAGCTTGAGCACACTCCACTTGCAAGTGATAACCCCTGATCTTGGAGGGCTCTGCTGTTATACGGCTGCTCACCTGGATCACTGGGATTCAAGAAGTAGAGTGTCTCAGCGCTACCCAAGGATGGAGATTGCTCAGTCAGTACCCACTGCTGAGTCCCTTGCTGCAGAACATTTGCATGTACATCTAGCAGCCTCTTCTGGAAGGCACAGCCAATGTCCTTGCTTTAGTTAATCACTATACTTTTCGCAACACAAGGTGAGAACATCTGGTGTTGCGGACATTGTCCAGTCAGATAGCCTAGCTGAGAGACATCTTCAAATTGCTGAAGAAGGATGGCACGTTCGAGTAAGTGGCACAAAGAAAGATGGAGTGTCAATATGAAAAATATCTCAGATGCCTTAATATGCAAATATGCAAACAGAAAATTCTATGACTCTCCAGAGTATTAAAGGTATTTCTCACGTTACCTGTCCGATATCAGAGGGTCCATTACAGACCGCAGAATTGCAAAGTGTGTAGCCATCCTGTTTCATCTGCGCAGGGAATGCAAAACTCAGAAATAGGGCTAAAACATTTTTTCAGTATAAGAAACACATCGATAACTCCCCTTAAAAACTCCAGATTCTCAGAAAATAAAACAAGTGTGTAATTTCTTATGCACATTCCATAGACAAGGAATAATAATAAGATTTAAACATGTCACCAGCCTCTCACTGCCTAAAATGCTACAAACAAAAGAGGTTCACTTTATTTATGGTCAAAGGACTCAAAACAATTACTGCCTTAACAAGGCTTACTTACCAGAGAAATGAATTGATCCACAAACTTGTTTGCATGATGCTGCAAAAAGCATATCGTGGATAAGACAGAGATCGAGAGGTATTATTCTTGTATGGCAGAATTAAATAGTACTCACAGAAGTGGGAAGAGTGGCAATGTGAATACACTCATCACCAAAGATAGTTTCTACAGCTATTTGATGGTCATCTGGTTCTTCAGACTCAAGAAGGCAAAGTATGTAGTGAGATTGATCAACTATACCTGCCACATGTGATCCTTTATGAGAATAGGATTAAGGGGAAAGAAAATATTCTGCATGCACAAGTAGGAACAAAACCCACCTCTACAGAAATACTGTACACGGTGAAAAATAAATCTTCTAATATTGCGTGTATTTTTAGTTCTCCCAGCCCGGTAGTATGAGATTATTTCTTCCCGCATATATGGACTTCCCTCGGCATTCTCAGCAGGAAAGAATTGGGATAGCGAGCAGGAAGACAACGGCCTTGATGTTTCTAGACCATCAATTTTAGCAGCCTTTCCATTCAGTCCATGCCTAAAGAAAGTAAACAAATTGAGAAGAACTTTCATATTTGGCGCACCAATTTAACAAAATCGAGAAAAACAGATCCTACTTGAAATGAAAACCACAGATAGAGAAGTTGTACAAAGCAACACCTCTGGGTAGTCAGGATGACCTCTGACAGAATCTTTTCAATATCTGGTTCCGTGGTATAGAAAGGGTGCCCAATGCACAACTCAGGTTCGGTGGTATAGAAAGGATGCCCAATGCACAACTCAATATCTGGAGAAATACCCAATTGACTGCTAGTACCATCAGTAACACCTCGCTCTTCGGAGCTTCTGTTCTCACACGGTTGCTTGGTCTGAATATCAGCCTTCTTCTGCCTTTTCTCTTTCAAATGAATTTTCTGGTTCAGCAAAACTGTAGAAGTTCCCGAGACCAATCTCTTTGAAGTAGTAGGTTGGAGCTCTGTAGAAGCTTTATCCTCACGAGGTTTATAGACAGCCTTTGTAGAACTTTCACTGCAGGGGGTTACAGGGGTTGTTCTGCTGTCTTCGAGCTCTGCTACACCATAATTGTCCATATCTAATTTTGAAAACAGATGTCTTTCTTTCATCCTTGTATGCAAAGAATTAACCTTTTCAGGGATTTTTTCTACACATGGTTTATTTCTTTTCAACGAAGGACGGGGACAATTGGTTGGGAGCATTGACAAGGGCTTCTGTTGCTGTACTCTCATGCCCTTGTTTCCTACTGTCTGATCTACCATAACCTCAACCGGCAGTTCTTTTGGAGATTCCAGCTTACCCTTTACGGGGATTTTTTCTACACATGGATTATTTCTGTTGAAGGAAGGATGTGGACGATTGGTTGGGACCATTGACAAGAGCTTCTCTTGCTGTATTCTCATGCCCTTGTTGCCTATCGCCTGATCTACCTTTACTTGAGATCCCAGCGTAAGCCCTTCCTTATTTGAAGTCCTCATTGACTTTTGAAGCTGGCCTTTGGAACTTTGGGAACTGAACCTGGTATTTTTGTTTGAAGGCCTGCAGTTTTGGCGCCCATGCTTTTCACATGGAAGATTTGAAGGCTCCTTTCTCTTCTGTGGTAGAACTGTCTCCCTTTGTGATGGTCCATTTTTACGATCAACCTGTAAAACTGCTACTTGCGCCCACTGTTCATGATTCTGAAGCAAATTATCAGGAGCAGGAGTACTTGATGCACTTTGTTTTCTGTTACATAGGGCAGAACTGTTCATAATGGTAGAAGAGTATCGAGTAGAATTATCAGGATCAGATACTACAGCTGATTTGGCTTTGTTAATTTGGAGAGAGGATGGACAGTTCACTGATAAGCTGTTCACTATTCCATTAGGCAAGATTTCTAGAACTGCATTATCAATGCATACCGGTGCACCTTCACTGGCATCGCAGTTCTTGGGCTTGCATTTTTCAGGAGGATCGGTAGAAATATTGAGAAGAGATGCATCTTTAGCTTGCTGTCTTCTCATGTCCTTGTTGCCTATCGTCTGATTTACCTTAACCTCAACCGGCAGTTGTTTTGGAGATCCCAGCTTGAGCCCTTCTTTATTTGAAGTCTCCATCGAATTTTGAGACTGGTCTTTGGGACTTTGGGAACTCAGCCTTGCAATTTTGTTTGAAGGCCTGCCGCGCTCATGCCTTTCGCATGGAAATTTTGAAGGCACCTTTCCCTTCTGTGGTAGAACTGCCTCCCTTCGTGACCGTGCATTATTACCATCAACCTGTAAAATTGCTACCTGCGCCCGCTGTTCATGAGTCTGAAGCAAAAGATCAGGAGCTGGAGTACTTGATCCACTTTGCTTTCTGTCACATAAGGCAGAACTGTTCCTAATGGCAGAAGAATATTGAATAGTATTATCAGGATCAGATCTGGTAGTTGATTTGGCATTGTTAATTTGGAGAGAGGATGGACAGTTCACTGATACGCTGTTCAATATTACACTTGGCAAGACTTCTAGAGCTGCATTATCAATGCATACTGCTGCACCTTCACAGGCGTCGCATTCCTTGGGCTTGCATTTTTCGGGAGGACCGATAGAAATATTGAGAAGAGATGCATCTCTAGTTTGCTGTCTTTCCTTATTTAAACCTAAATCAATCTATTTTGCATACAGTTTGGTACAAAAGCACAAGCCAAATTACGATATTTTCCAAGCCTAAACAAAATATTTAAGTGCATATCCAGAAACAGAAAGAACGGGGTTACCTTCTTAACAACAGAGCTGCAAAGCCTTTCAAGGCATGGAGTAGGGTCCAAATTAAGTCTGGGTTGCAAGGCATTGATGATGACAGACTCAGCAATCTGAAATATGCAAAAGAAAAATAAATCAGGCCAGGTGTTGAAAGTGGTAGGTGGCATATAACTTTGTCTGTCGCAGGTTTACAAAAGTGCTGACCAATTGATCATGATAAGTCCATGAAGCATCCACAATGGAGGACAGATCTTTCACCACACATTCAGTGCCCAATCTAAGAACAACTCTATTAACTTTTGGGAAGTCATCTCCTAAAGAATCACCACCATTAGACACAATGGATCTGTAGTCCCGCACCTAGGTATTGTACAATGTAAAAAGACCACACCTGAGCAGAGATATCATATATGCTGAAGTTGCAAAATTAGATCTATGGATTTAGCTAACCTCACACACAATAGTTCCATTTCGGAATTTGCAAGGCATGCCATGCAAGATGTCTTGAGGCAAGCAACCATACTCAATATCCTGTAAGAATGCATCACAAATATTACAAAAATACACAGATAGACTACAAGAAACTGTAACAGAATACATCAAGTCATCAGGGCAACAAAATTTGTTAAGGAGTTTTGAATCTTTTTATTCACTTCTGAGAATGGAATTGCAACTGAAGCTTTTTGGTTCCCTGCGGAAAGCGTACTAACAAAGAAAATGCACAATGGCTCCATCAAATGCATGCACAATAATGCTTCATTCTGGTCACATAATCAAAAGAGGATCGTACAAATTGCGATAGTTTAAAAAAGTACAATACTTACAGAAAGCAAAGCTTTCGATGCTCTGTTATACGGCTGCTTCTCTCGATCATCACCAATCAGAAACAAAAGCATTCCCTATATCGAAACCAACAGATTCTGTTATGATCAGCAAGTTACAAACATAACATATAGCTGCAGTTGTTGCGATTCACACACAGACCTTGCCCGGCTCGCCAATTGAGTATCCATCTGGAAACAGGTTCAGTGCAAAGGACGGCTCAAGATCTGCAGCACAAAACATTAATCTGACAACAAAATAACAAATTCAAATAAACGTATCATCACGAAATTGGGCCAAGTAACTCGGGGCCTCACCTAAATCAACAGGATCAGTTCCATTTCTATCCGATACGCCCGATCGGGCGGCATTGCCACTATCAAGCCGCGCCGCAGCGGCCTACGCGAATCAAAACGTTAACTGCCCTTAACGCTTGCAAACACGGTCAAATTAATCATGCACCGAGTACAGGGTAGGGTTTTGATTGACACGAACACACGATCGACCGATCGAGATGGTGATTATCGCAAACGACGGTGGTGGGGAGAGACGAGGTAAGGGTGCTCACATCCCACGGCGGAGGCGGAGGCAGGGGCGATCCAGCCGGGGACGCCGCGGGAGGAGGTGCATCGTCGACGGCGGTGGATGGGTAGAAGCGGCGGCCGCGGCGGGAGAGCCCGAAGGAGATGACCATGGGGGCGGAGGATGTAGGGTTTTGGTTGCCGGAGGAAGAGATTGAGATGGCGCGAACAACTTTTGTGGGTTGCGAGCGAGCCGGGCCCAGTGGCAGTGTGAGCACTGAGCAGCATGGCTGGGCAGTGTACTTGGATGCGTGTGAGTCCACCTGTCAGACGAGAAGGGCCCACGTACGTCGATGTACTGCGGCCTGTGGGCCACGAGGCGATTCCTTACCGAGGAAGGAAAAACATACTCCTTTTTAGGCACTGTTTAGGGTGAAAATTCGCTAGTTTTTTAGAAAACAGTTTAATTCTTGCAGGATTTTTTTTATAAAATCCTCTTTTCTAAATAGGCCTAAGTACAATAATATACAGATATGGTATAGATAGTAGTCGCTAAATAATACAATACAAATTGCAGGTACTTTAATCATTTGTATGGTCGTTGTGCCATGTGGATGTGATACGGCCGTTATGGCTCGTTGGAACTTGGAAGGCATATCAAATTAAATTTTGATGAGCGTTATTTTCTATGTGACTATTCTCATATTTTCTTCGCCTATGTCAAATGTGATGGACTCCGTTTTGCAACATGAATTTGGGGAGAATGGCAAACAAACATGATAATAATCTTAAACTGGTTTTATGAAATGAAATTATCATAATCTAGAATAATGCCAAATTGAGGAAGACTAAGTTTCAAAAAGTATCTTAAGGGCTATTTTGGGGTAGAGGGGTTGTGTTTCAGTTTTAGGCCAAAAGCCCTCCCAAACAGCAGGATTGTAAAGCAACTAAGAAGCTAAGTCACAACAAAAGTTCCTCTCAAAACTACAGCCACTGGAGATGAGCTTTTCAGTTGTTACTTCGCTTGACCGCCTCCCATCTTGATCGCTTCGCCTCCCTCCTCACCCTGCCATCTCCCCGCCCTGTCGCCTCCCCGACTCCTTCCCCCTAAAAGCTACAGTTGCAGTAGCCGGTTTATCAAACAATATAATAAGAAAAACAACAACTATTTTACAGTCTAGCAAACCAAAAACAACTTTAACTTTTATCCTACTGTGGCTCTTTTCAACCTCATGGACCCCTATTATCTGTTTGTTAGCTCTGGTTCTGAACCTAAACCTAAGGTTGTTTGGTCTGAGGAGTACGTTCTTTTTGTGTAGTGAAATTTTCATTCAGTTGAGGTCCAGGTGCTGCACCAAACCCTGTGAATAGGATGGGATGGTCAAGATGACCTAAACTGCATGCACCCTCTCACTCTCTCTCTCAAGTCGTAACGGACCGCCCTTTTCAGGAAGTGCGTATAAATACCTTTACAGCTACCCAGGATTTTAGCTGTAGGTAACCAAGTGCACATTGCCTGATAAAAGAACAATTGCGAATATTTTACAGATAAAATAAGGGCCTAACGGCCAAGGTTTTACAAGGGGTGCGGCTGGCACCGAATACATTACAGAACACCCACAGGAAAGGCTTGAGCAGATAGATCCAGGCCTTCAAAAACCAATAACATCGCCATCTACGATCTTCTGAAATCCGTCATCTTCTTGGAAATCTAAGAGGGGGTTTAGGAGCAAGGGTGAGTACACAACCGTACTCAACAGACCACACGGAAATTCTGAATATTGCATGCAATGGTAAATGTAAGGTGCAAAGGTTTTAAGTATTGTGGATGCAAGTTGCAAGTATTAGTTTTCATTTTACATTTGAAACACAAATCATAATTAGCAATATATCATGGGGGGTGTCATTTGCAAAGTTCTCTTTCTCGACAAGTTTTACTTATAAAGCTACAGGGGCGCAGTTGCATGAATCACCCTAAATTAACTCAGCTTCATTAACCGGAAGCACGGCGATTCGAATACCATTGATATCACTCTGCAGAGGTGCTCGCCTTTACCCACAAGATATCGCGGTACTGTTAGTGCCACGCAAAACAACATGCAACTTAAATGCATGCGCCTGGCCGATAATCATAGCATTTCGTTGGACTTCCTTCTTTAGCTCCTACCCAAGAGGCTAAATTGGGCCCACTGACAACTCCAGATCCCACGGGCGCATGGGATTAGCGGCTCGGTTACGGTGGACACCTCTTCGCTAGGAGAACCGATGGCGCACCATACCTGTTCCACCCCGTTAGCGGCCCATTCTCTTCCTTAATCGGGAGCTACTTCAGAGGTATTCAAAAGGGAGTACAATGTCTTGAGCTATGTTGGGCCAAGTCAGCGGATTGGCCGCCCAACTTGTGGTTGAGCGGGATCCGGTTATTCACTTTGCCCAAGACATCGGTCCTTAAATGCCAAAGACTCGGCCGAATGACATACCACAACCCGTTGGTACCAACGGTACCACCGCCACACCAGAACCTGGCCTCGTCATCGGTTGGGGATTGGGCCGGCATCCACCTCCCGTGGTCCGCCCAATTAGGGGCCCCGAACCGTAGCAATTTTTGGAAAATCACCCGAGCCATCCCTCGGAGATTTTAAGCTAATTCAACTAAGAGTGAAATTATAATTATTGCTATTCTACGGTGGTTCAATATTTTATAACCTAGGGTTAAAAGGGAATTGGGGCATAACAACGGGTTTAACATTTGGTATTATCTAAGCATGTCATTCGAAACTACCACATTTTCTAGTTTTCCGAAATACCAAAATAATGCAATACAGAAATATATATATACATATAATTGCAACGGAACTGGGTTCAATATGTTCAAGGAGTGTGGCTTGCCTTGCGTGATCGAGGGTTCGCCTAAAAGGGAGTTGGTCGATGTCGTGTCTGGCCTTGAACGGCTCGGCCCAAGTATAGCTCCCACGTGATGAGGATCGCACTGCAAGAGATCAAACCAGTAGGTCGCCTGATCTTCGCGGTGTTACAACAGAACGCAAAGAAGATAACCAACCGCTTTTGCTTTCGATATACAGATGCAACTCCGCCTTGATAATCTTCCGATCGTGAACAAGGTATGTTATGCTCACGATACGTAAGGGTGAATCATATAGATTCAATGAGCAGACCCAAGAACCACTTGTTCTTGATTCTACAACGCTAACACAAACCCTAGACGGAAACACTCATACGATAACTCGAGGATCCACCCTAGCGGCACATAGCAAGGAGACACACTCGTGTTCTCAATTCATACTCATGTTCTTTTTAACATTTGCATTGCAATTCTCAGCCCGTAGCACATCATAGATAGAATTTGTGTCGGCCTTGTGACTCCCTTGCACTATAGCAGCAGCAAAATAAGTATTTTGATGAGATGGAGAGTTGGGGTTATGAGATGATGTAACAACAAAGGATTTATCCGCATCATTCCCTCTCCCTTTAAGCAAAACCGTCCTCGGTTTCGAGTTGTTCTTCAAAACACTCTTTGGCTTATTGAGGATGTCACAATGAATTTCATCCACATCATCTTGTTCTTCACTTCCTTCAAGAGAAACCGTCCTCGATTTCGTATTCATCACTGAAAATGCTTCCTTTCGTTGGACCAACTTGGCTTGATAATTCTCTTCTAGTAAATCAACATGTATAGAAGAAAATGGAGTGATGTACCTCAGATAGAATATCATAGCCATAATCACACCAATTTGCTTTTGTGGTTGAAAGACCATGATCATCGCACCATGATCCTCCAAGCAAAATGTCACAAGAAACCAATGACACAGAAGAACATCACAAGTCACTTTGTAAGAATAATCTTTCATTGATAATATCACATGCGCTTGTTCAAATTTTGAGAACACCATCATACCAATCCAATAGGTATGGTTATGGATGCGACATCTTCTCTAACCGGAGTCCTCAATGATTTCAGCACTCAAAGCATTGATAGAACTATCGATCGATTGTCAAGATACAAGTCTTCTCACCAATATCGCAGGGAATGAAAAGTCCAATCCAAACCTTCACCTTCCTCCTCATGTAGGACATTGAACTAAGCATCCCGGCTCTTCTTCAAGGCTTGATAGTAGCAAAGAAGATCATCACCGCGAGCAACCATGGCTCGATACCAAATGATGAGGATCGAGACCTGCAAGAGATCAAATCCAGAGGTCGCCCGATCTTTCAGGTGTTACAACAGAACGCAAAGAAGATAACCAACCGCTTTTGCTTTACGATATACGATGCAACTCCGCCTTGATAATCTTCCGATGCGTGAACAAGGTATGTTATGCTCACGATACGAGAAGGGTGAATCATATAGATTCAGAAAGCGCCCAAGAACCACTTGTTCTTGATTCTACAACGCTAACACAAACCCTAGACGGGAAACACTCATACGATAACTCAGGCATCCACCCTAGCGGCACATAGCCGGAGACACACTCGTGTTCTCAATTCATACTCATGTTCTTTTTAACATTTGCATTGCAATTCTCAGCCCGTAGCACATCATAGATAGAATTTGTGTCGGCCTTGTGACTCCCTTGCACTATAGCAGCAGCAAAATAAGTATTTTGATGAGATGGAGAGTTGGGGTTATGAGATGATGTAACAACAAAGGATTTATCCGCATCACCACGTCTGCTCCTGCTCCGAGATTCGTGCCGATGGTTGCTCTGACGTCGAATCTAGCGCGAAGAAACGCAAACAATAAATAAACGAATAAAACAAAATAAAGAAAAAGGAAACGGAAAAGAAACTGAGAGAGAAAATGGCCGGATTAGGATTCAGGGGCATTTTGGGTATTTTCTAGACTTGGTTTGGCGAAACGGAGATCATTTCTGGACTCAGCGGCTCGAACCGGTCAAGAATATGTATTTTTGGGCATTTTTGGGGTTTTGGGGGTTTTTTTTGGGAATTTTCCGGGGGTTAATAACTAATTTTCGGATTTTATAATTTAAAATCCAAAACCGAAATTGAAAAAGTGCACTGTGCACTTGGGCCTGACAAGAGACACCAATTGACCCAAGACTATCGCCATCACGGTGACCACGCAACATTATGGGTCGACGGTGGGCCCGAGGATTTAGTGGTCGGCAAAGGGCCCGACGCAAGCAGGAAAAGGAGTGGGCGGTGAGGTCATCATGGGGTGGGGTCCGAGACGTCTGTTGGGACGGCCGAAGGCCCAATGGCGGCGAGAGACAAAGAATGGCGGTTTAAGCGAGGGGAAACCGTTGAGCGGGAAGAAGCTAGCGATTCCGTGACAACAGACGAAGCTTCGGAAGAAGTTGAAAACGGAGAGAGGAGGTTGCGGTGGACTGGGCGTGAGGAAAAGGAACGGAAGAGATAGAGGGGAGTGCACAAGTAAGATTTGGTCGGAGCCAAGAAGGTGACCGAGGATCCCACGAACAATGCTTGGGACGGGAAGGAAATGGCGGGGAGGAGAGGAACTCACATGAAGTTCAAGGCGGGAGAAGCGGCGAGGAAAGAGCGGTGGCGCAGGCGACGAAGGGCGTCGGAGACGAAGAAGATGAGCGCTGGGAAGCAATTGGAGGCACGAGAGCATGGAAGAGCAATGGCAATGGTGGAGGTGGTTGCGGTGGGCTCGGCTTGGTGACAATGGTGGGAAACGGGCCTTTATAGAGCGCCCGAGAGGAGGAGAGAGCGGTCGGAGGGGAGAGAGAAAGGGCTTGCGAAGGTTTTGGCGATCTTGGAGGGGATTCATGGAGAAAAGGTGACGGCGAGGCGGCGGGATTCGCAGGAAAGGCAACAGCGAGGCGGCGGGATTCGCGGGAAAGGCGACGGCGTGCAGTCGGCAATGAATGGTGGTGCAGGCACTTGAGTTCGGGTGCTAAAATGGAAATGGCGACGGGATGGCGAAGAAAAGCGCTGGCTGCCGAATCGGGGAAGAAGACCACCGGCACGGGGTGGGCTGGGCTGTGCGCGCGGAGGAAGAAGGCCGGGCGAGCAACTAGGCTGCGCAAGGGGGGGGTCGAGCCGGAGAGTGAGGCATGCGCGGGAGATGAAGACCGAACGGGCTGGGCGATCATGCTGGAGAAGATGAACAGGGCCGGGCGCGCTCGCGTGGAAACGAAAAACCAATGGGCCGAGCGGGAGTTGCTGGGCGCGTGGGCGGCGAAGCGAGGAAGTTAGCCGAGGCTACAGGAAAAGCTTCGGCCGGGTACGGAGCGAGTTGAGCTGGCTAGGAGGTTTTAGCGGGATTTTGAAAGTGACAAGATGCATTACAAGGAACAATGGGCATCCTAAAAGTGCAATTAAAATCGAAATAAGCCAAATTAATATCCAAGAAAAACAGTGAAAATCCAATTAAGAGCAACGAAACCATTTTGAAATTTTCGGGGTATTTCAACCTACCCCCCTTAAAATAAATCTCGTCCCCGAGATTTACTCCTCAGGGGATCAGGTTGGGAAAGTCCTGCTGCATTTCCGATTCCGTATCCAGATGGTTCCCTCCAATACGATTCTTATCCTGAGGTTGACCTACTATGGTATTCCTACTCTTGAGTTCCCTTTCAATTTGTTTCTGCAATCTGAACTGGCTTCTTGCAATAGGTCAAACCGACTTGTAGCTCAATTCCTTCCAATATTATTTTATCTGCTGGTTATTGGAGGCATTTTCTTTAGCTGAAACACGTGGGATGCCTTGAGATAATACCGGACTCAACTGTAACTTGTAGGACGCCTTTTCCGCTCTGCCGCAAAAATCGACATGGGCTAATATACTTGGGGTCGGTCTTTCTTTAAATCAAATCAGGCCCTAGCTTGGAATGTTACTTTTAGGTGGATCAAAGCTTTGACTTATGAACTGTTACTTTTTCATTCATTGGCCGCATAACTCTTTTATTTTTCTTAGGCAACCTATATATATATATATACACACACACACACATATATATATATATATACTTCTTCTTCTTCTGATTTCTCATGGGCTTCTTTATTATGATCATCCTGTGGCCCAGAGAGTTGCCTTTTCCTGATCTCTGTCCAATTTAATGGTGCCCCATGCTTCCTGTTGCAAGTGCTCCAAAAGGTGACACCTTTAATGGCCTGTTAGCGGTCCTTTTGTAGGATCATTCGATAAGTGGTAGGTATGCGATTCAAGAGGCTCTGTAGGTCAAGCAATTGTCTTTAGCATGTCTTTCATGATCTGGTTAACCCCCCCTTTTTTCGCTTGTCCATCAGTCTGCAGGTCGTACTTAATTGTCAAGTCTGTCCTTATTGTTTCATGTAGACACTTCCAGGATTTGGGTGTGAATTTGGTTCCTCGATCCTTTACAATTTTCTTTCGAATTCCGGGCAGCCTTACTATTTGTGTTGACTATAGCTCCGTCAATTTGTCCCTGTCAAACAATCTGCTTGCTAGGGTTGGAGTGGGCTATTTCTGGTTAACCGGTCAATTATCCTTTAATTATCATTGCGTCTTGATTGAGTCTTCGAGCATTCTCGTGGTGAAGTCCATTCTGGTCTCGCCCCATTTCCTGTCTGGGGTCGGGTGTGGCTGTAGTAACTAGTGATCCTTCAATGATCTGTCTTATCCTTCCGACGTACTTCACAGCCTAGGACATCCTTGGCTGCTTTCTTTGTCAAAATCAATCCTCTTATATTTTTATTATCGTATATATGGTTATGGGGTCGAAATACGACTTGTTCACCTTCCGAAAGCTTTCGAGGAGTTGGCATCTATCATTCTTCTTTTGGACATTGTTTAATCTCCCTATCTTCTGGCGGTGTTAACTTATTCTGGTCTTGCCTTAATCCCTGCCTGGGGTTTGGAAATAGTTGTAGCAGATCAGTGGTTCTTTGATGAACAACCTTATTCTTCCGACATACATCATAACCTCGGACATTCTCGGCTATTTTCTTTGTCAAAATTAATCCTCTTATATCTTTATTATTACATATACAGTTATGGGGCCGTAATATGTCTTGTTCATCCCATGATGTCTCTTGTGAGGTTTATTCTCTGTCATTTCTTTCCTATACTGTCGGATTTTAGGGTTTTTCCTGCTGAATTGTCTCATCTGGGTCTAACCGATCTGGTTGGGTTTTAATATCGTGTATGGATTCTCCTGTCATCATTTGTAGGTAAATCTGTTCCATTTTCTGACTGATTTCCCATGGTAGGTCAGGTTACTCTTTTAGGTCCATTCAGCTGGGTATTCCTGACCGAGTGGCGTTCTGGCTATTCCATCGTGAGAGTGCCATTGCGTTTACTTTTCACTTACTCGGGTCTGTCTGCACAGCTACATGTTATTCTTGGTCACATACAAGGGTGATTCTTTCGACAACCCAATATTGCCTTATGTTGGCATGACATCCAGTCCTTTCATCATTTTTAGCATCAGCAAACTGGTTTTGAACTTAATTTCTGGAAGGGTCAATTACATATCCTTACACTTGTACAGAGTTACTTAACAAAGTCTCCAGAGGTTTCGAGACACAAAGGAGGTGGGCAATAGCAGGGGTATCAAACCATTCTTACAAAATCCAACAAATCAAAAGCAGGGGACATCCGGCTAAAAGTTGCACTGGCTACGACTGAGCTTGGAACTTACTGATGACGCCGTTTACGGTCTCTGCAGTTTCTTCGGCGGACACGTGGTTGGTCAAGTTCCTTGGGGCATTGGGATTGGGTTCAGTCTTCGAACAATGTCCTTCCTTGTCGCGACTCGTGCTGCTGTCCTGGTGGCTGATATGGCACAATCTGGCTTGGCTCACGAGATAAAGTTGGATGTCTGAGCCTTGGCCATACGGGATGGTAAATGCCTCCTAGGGCAGTAACGTCGGAAATGTCCCGTCTGTCCGCAGTGAAAACAGTCAACGGTCTTGTGAGGGCAATCCTTCGCATAATGCTCTCCTTTGCAATTGAAGCACTTCCCTTTCTTTGGATGAGACCTAGCAGGTACCGGCTCCTGTTCTCCTACAGCCTGTCTTTTAACGGGGAAATTGGAGGTAGACTCTGGCATTAGTATTCTTAGCGGTTTTGGGTTCAAGATCCTTGTCTCAGGGCCTTCCTTTTCCTAACATCTTCGAAGTTATACCAGTTTCTCGGTCATTATTAATTTGTTGACCATTGTTGATAAGTCTTGGAAGTCAAGTCCGCGTGATGTGGAACTTCAAATTTTCCTGAGGCCTCAGAGAATCTTTCTATCTTTTTGGCTTCGGTATCCACTTCTTCCGGGGCATATCGGGCTAGCTGGCTAAATTGGCGAAGGTATTCCAAAACTGTTTTCTCACCTTGGTGGAGAGTCAAAAATTCTCTTCTTTTAGCTGCCATTAAGCATTCAGGGATGTGGGCTTTTCTGAATGCTTTCTCAAATTCTGACCATGTAGTCTCTTGTTCGTTTTTTTGTGCCTGGAAGTCCATCTACCAGTGACTACCGTCCTTGTAGTCTGGTGCGAGGCGATAACACTCGCTCACCGTCTCGAGCACTAGATCGTGGTTTAGTCTCCATTGAATGTCTCGATCCAATCGTCTGCGCAAGTGGGTCTCGCTGAAAAAAAGACTACCGGTCTTGTTTTTCGAAATCGACCATCCCGATCCTCTAGCGGTTCCATACCGCCCATAGAACTGCCCCTGAATACACTTGGGATATTGTGGTTAGTCGCTCGAGATTCCTTCCATTAGCTGTGCATGACGCATCTCTGCCTGATGCCTATTCCTTTCCATCATGGCCAATACCTGGACCAGATTGGTTGGGTTTTCCGTAGATTCCGCTTCCTCGCTTAGGTTGTGGGACGATCCAACCATCTTGCTTTCGCTAATTCTTACTCGGTTCTGCAGCAGGTTTTGGGCAAGCAGAAGGTAAGTAAGATTTAGAGTTCGGGGTACGAGTAGAATGAATAGATAAGGGGCTCATACGAATGGGAGGAACTTTTGAGTTTGGTAAGGCTATATAGATATTTTAGGACAACACAAAATATCAGAGATTAGGAAACATAGTTTTTCATATATTATGGAGTCATACTCAGTACCGTCTTAAGGTCCAGTACAATCCATGTTACACTACAAAAAGACTTATCACAATAGTGGCGCGATCTAATTCTAGCGATCTACTACGGCGGAAATTCCTTGTCGTCATTGAGCTGGGTCAGGTCCACCACCTAAAAGCAATTACTGAGAATTTCTAGGGACGAGAAAAATCTATGCGTCTTTTGCTAATACGAAAATTTTTGAAGTCAGTTGAGGATAGGAGAAACTAAAATCACTTTTTGGAAACAGAGGTATAGGTAAGGCAGAAGGGGTGAGTAAAAGGAGAGGATAGCAAATATGCTTATATATTTTCGAAATCAGTTTGTTTAAGTTTAAGTAACTTTTTTGAAAAACAATTCGTAAACCACCTTAAGGTCTTGATCTACTGGTCAAGTCAGGCTCTGATACCACTTGTAACGGACCGCCCTTTTCAGAGGTGCGTATAAATACCTTTTACAACTACCCGTGATTTTAGTCAGAGGTAACCAAGTGCACATTGCCTGATAAAAGAACAATTGCGAATATTTTACACATAAAATAAGGGCCTAACGGTCAAGGTTTTACAAGGGGTGCGGTTGGCACCGAATACATTCTGAAACACCCACAGGAAAGGCTTGAGCAGATAGATCCAGGCCTTCAAAAACCAATAACATCGCCATCTACGATCTTCTGAAATCCGTCATCTTCTTGGAAATCTAAGAGGGGGTTTAGGAGCAAGGGTGAGTACACAACCGTACTCAACAAACCACACGGAAATTCTGAATATTGCATGCAATGGTAAACAGGGGCAGACAAAGGTTTTAAGTATTGTGGATGCAAGTTGCAAGTATTAGTTTTCATTTTACATTTGAAACACAAATCATAATTAGCAATATATCATGGGGGTGTCATTTGCAAAGTTCTCTTTCTCGACAAGTTTTACTTATAAAGCTACGGTATGATAGCTAGTGAATCACCCTAAATTAACTCACTTCATTAACCTAAGCACGGCAGATTCAATACCATTGATATCACTCTGCAGAGGTGCTCGCTTTACCCACAAGATATCGTTACCGTTAGTGCCACGCCATGAACAACATGCAACTTAAATGCATGCGGCGGGGCCGGATAATCATAGCATTTCGTTGGACTTCCTTCTTTAGCTCCTACCCAAGAGGGCTAAATTGGGCCCACTTGCACCCTGTGATCCCACGGGCAGTCTTGGGATTAGCGGCCCGGTTACGGTGGACACCTCACTGCTAGGAGAACCGATGGCGCACCATACCCGTTCCACCCCTTGCCGCTTAGCGCCCATTCTCTTCCCGTAATCGAGCTACTCTCTGTAGGTATTCAAAAGGGAGTACAATGTATCGAGCTATGTTGGGCCAAGTCAACGGATTGGCCGCCCAACTTGTGGTTGAGCGGATCCGGTTATTCACTTTGCCCAAGACATCGGTCCTAAATGCCAAAGACTCGGCCGAATGACATACCACAACCCGTTGGTACCAACGGTACCACCGCCACACCAGAACCTGGCCTCGTCATCGGTTGGGGATTGGGCCAAGATCCACCTCCCGTGGTCCGCCCAATTAGGGGCCCCGAACAGTAGCAATTTTTGGAAAATCACCCGAGCCATCCCTCGGAGATTTTAAGCTAATTCAACTAAGAGTGAAATTATAATTATTGCTATTCTACGGTGGTTCAATATTTTATAACCTAGGGTTAAAAGGGAATTGGGGCATTACAACCAAGTTTAACATTTGGTATTATCTAAGCATGTCATTCAAACTACCACATTTTCTAGTTTTCCTAAATACCAAAATAATGCAATACAGAAATATATATATACATATAATTGCAACGGAACTGGGTTCAATATGTTCAAGGAGTGTGGCTTGCCTTGCGTGATCGAGGGTTCGCCTAAAAGGGAGTTGGTCGATGTCGTGTCTGGCCTTGAACGGCTCCGGCTCCAAGTATAGCTCCCACGTCTGCTCCTGCTCCGAGATTCGTGCCGATGGTTGCTCTGACGTCGAATCTAGCGCGAAGAAACGCAAACAATAAATAAACGAATAAAACAAAATAAAGTAAAAGGAAACGGAAAAGAAACTGAGAGAGAAAATGGCCGGATTAGGATTCAGGGGCATTTTGGGTATTTTCTAGATTTGGTTTGGCGAACCGGAGATCATTTCTGGACTCAGCGGCTCGAACCGGTCAAGAATATGTATTTTTGGGCATTTTTGGGGTTTTGGGGTTTTTTTTGGGAATTTTTCGGGGGTTAATAACTAATTTTCGGATTTTCTAATTTAAAATCCAAAACCGAAATTGAAAAAGTGCACTGTGCACTTGGGCCGCACAGTAGACACCAATTCGGCCCGGCACTATGCGCCATCGGCCCGGCGGCCCACGCAACATTATGGGTCGACAGTGGCCCGAGGATTTAGTGGTCGGCAGCGGGCCTGACGACGCAGGAAAAGGAGCGGGCGTGAGGTCACCGGGTGGGGTCCGCGCCAGGCTGCCGACGGCAAGCCAACGGCAAGAAACAAAGAATGGCGGTTTAACGAGGGGAAACCGGCAGAGTGAGGAAGAAGCTAGCGATTCCAAAACAGCATCTAAAGCTCTAAGAAGTTGAAAACGGAGAGAGGAGGTTATGTGGACTGGGCGTGAGGAAAAGGAACGGAAGAGATAGAGGGGGAGTGCAGCGGCGGCGATTTGGTCGGAGCCGAAGAAGGTGACTGAGGATCCGACGAACGGCGGCTTGGGACGGGGAAGGAAATGGCGAGGGAGGGAGAGGAACTCACCATGAAGTTCAAGGGGAGAAGCAAAGCGGGGAAAGAGAGGTGGGGTGCGGCGACGGGCGCTTGGAGACGAAGAAGATGAGCGCGGGGGAAGCAATTGGAGGCACGAGAGCATGGAAGAGACAGCGGCAATGGTGGAGGTGGTTGCGGCGGGCTCGGCTTGGTGACAATGGCGGGGAACGGGGCCTTTATAGAGCACGGCCGAGAGGAGGGAGAGAGCGGTCGGAGGGGGAGAGAGAAAGGGGCTTCGACGAAGGTTTTGGCGCGGTGCGGAGCGGGATTCGCGGAGAAAAGGCGACGGCGAGGCGACGGGATTCGCAGGAAAGGCGACAACGAGGCGGCGGGATTCGCGGGAAAGGCGACGGCGTGCAGTCGGCAATGAATGGCGGTGCAGGCACTTGAGTTCGGGTGCTAAAATGGAAATGGCGACGGGATGGCGAAGAAAAGCGCTGTCAGCCGAATCGGGAAGAAGACCACCTACCTGGGGTGGGCATTGAAATGACGCTGAGGAAGAAGGCCGGCGAAACAAGCTGGCTCGCAAGGGGGGTCGAGCCGAGAGTGAGGCATGCGCGAGATGAAGACCGAATGGGTCGGGCGATCATGCCGAGAAGATGAACAGTAGGAAGCGCCAAGTGGAAACGAAACCAATGGGCCGAAGGGAGTTCTTTGGGCCGCGTGGCGGCGAGATGAGGAAGTTGGCCGAATGAGCGCCATGAAAAGCTTCGGGCCGGTACGGAGCGAGTTGAGTAGCTAGGAGGTTTTTGGCGGGATTTTGAAAGTGACAAGATGCATTACAAGGAACAACAAGATCCGAAAAGTGCAATTAAAATCCAAATAAGCCAAATTAATATCCAAGAAAAACAGTGAAAATCCAATTAAGAGCAACGAAACCATTTTGAAATTTTCGGGGTATTTCATCTCAACAGCCATGCATGCATTAGCCATGAACACACCTTAATTAATTCACCTTGCTACATCTGATGCAACGCAAAAGAAAAGGGAAAGAGAAGAGAGGAGAGGAGAGGTTGTAGTTGTACAGTTGTACTGGGTGGGCTTTGTCGTAGTGTAGGTGACCGACAGCAGATTTGTCATATCACCTTCCACACGTGTGGCTGCTTGCCAGTGCATGGTGTGACCAAGACGTAATATAACAGATTTTATAAGCTCTCATTGATGTATTGTTAATGGGATAAACCTATGGACATTGATTCATCTCATTGAGTTAAGGTTGCCGGATATGAGGGTTAAAATTCAGAGTTTCAGGTGCTGAATGCTGTTTTCTTATTCTTCCGAAGAATGGCAAAAGCCAGGAGCATTGACTCGTTTCAGTGAAGACTGCCTGTTGAATTCTGACCTTTTTTTTTAAACAAGAACAATAGGGGAAACCCCTATTGAAATTTATTAACCAAGAGAAAGGGAAACAGAGCAGGAAGAAAGGGCTGGTGAGAGACCAGCCAAAACAAAAAAGGAAAAATTAAGAGAGCCTAGAAGCCCAAGCTAAAAAACCGTCTTTACAAGATGCGGGAAATTTGAAAGACTGAGAATGAACTTCAGCAATAAACCAATCTTTCCAAGCTCTAAAACTAGGAGGCTTATCTCTAAAGATCAAATCATTGCGGCACTTCCAGAGGCCCCATGCAGCAATCATAAAGATATCCATGAAGAATTGATCAAGAGAAATCACAGAAGTTGTTGATGATCTTTAGTAAGAAATCCACGTATGATCCCAAGAGATGGACAGAGACGCCCAAAGACGAAGAGGCGAACAGCAATTAAAGAAAAGATGCTCCGGGACTCTTCACCGAGATTGCAAAGAACACAGTTATAATTATTCCCTTGGATGGTGCAGTGCTTCCGCTTGAGAAGATTACGGGTGTTTAGACGATCCAGACACATTAGCCAAGTAAATATTTTGATTTTCGGGGAACATTTGGCTTTCCAAATCTGAAGAATAGGTCTTGGAACTGTGATATTACAGAGAGTCCATTTGTAAAACTTAGCAGAGGCATAGTTCGAAGACTTCCAGATATAATGCCATTCATCAGTCGAGTTGGAATTCCTTTGGATGGAGGCAACATTGGAATACAAGGCTTGAAGCTCCTGATAAGCCTGGTCAGAAAGGGGTAAATGAAAAAGCCGGGATATACCAAGGTGGTTGAGGAAGGAAGCCACACTAATGTTATCATCTCTGGCAAAGGAGGCAAGGTGCTGGAATTTGGATCTCATGTGCATATTGTTCCAAACGTCATCCCAAAAGAGGGCAGAATCTCCCTGACCAATATTACAATTAGCAATACCCTTAAAGCAGTCAAGGAGAGACACAACATCCTTCCACCAAAAGGATCCCTTAGACGATGGGGCATGGGGTAATTGAATTTGATAATAAGAAAACCAAATCATATGAACCCAGAGGATGTCTTTTTTGTTGTAGAATTTATGAAGAAATTTAAGCAGAAGGGAAGTATTGAACAATCTCAGGTTAATGACACCCAAACCACCTTTGTTTTTGGGCAAGCACACTTTCTGCCATGAGACAAGGGATTTACTCCTGCCATTGATTTCATTTTTGCCCCAAAGATGATTTTCCTGGCCTTGTCAATTCTATTGATCACCGCAATCTAAGTCTTAAAGAACACATAGAAAAAGTGGCCATCGAGGAAAGAACGAGTTCAACAAATTGTGAATCGACCACCATACGAGAGTAAGGAGGAGAAAGAAGTGATCTTTCTATTGATCTTGGTGATCAAGCTTTGGAAATCTTTAATACGGGGTCTAGAAGGACCCATAGGGATGCCGAGGTAGTTGAAAGGAAAACCTTCCTTCTTGCATCCAAAAGTGCCGCATGTAAGATCCATTTCGAGTCTAAGACATTGATGGGCAACATAGCGATTTGAAATAATTGATTTTAAGGCGATTAAGTACCAAATGATTGAAGAAGACATTTAAGCTTGAAAACTTCCTTCTGACAGCCCTTTAGGAAAACAATAGTATCATCCGCGTATTGGATAACTGGGAAATCAGCTTGAGGACCCAGGTCAAGAGGAATGGCAAGTATCCCCAGGTGTCTAGCTTTATTAATAATGTGTTGAAGGAGATCAGCAGCCACAGCAAAGAGAAGAGGGGACAACGGGTCACCTTGATGAACACCCCGACAACAATTGAAAGGAGAGCTAGGGACCCCGTTGAGCAAGATGGAGGTAGTGGCAGAGCCTAAAAGTTGCGTAATCCAACTGAGCCATTTGTCCGGGAAGCCTAAAGCTTGAAACATATTGGTAATGGCACTGTGCTCGATTGTATCAAAAGCTTTGGCAAAGTCCAGTTTAATGAGGACAATCTTCTGTTTGGAGCGCTGACACATATGAATATACTCAAATGTCCAGGCGAGGCAGTCTTGAATAGATTTCCCTTTAATAAAACCATATTGATTCTTATGAATAATCGAGGTAATCACCGAATTCAATCTGGTGGACAAGATTTTCGTGATAACTTTAATGCTTTGATTAAGTAAGGAGATGGGCCTGAAATCACTTGTTGTTTCGGGGTTGCTGTTCTTAGGAATTAGGACAATGAAGGAGTGATTGATGGTAGAAAGAGATAAGGACCCCTCATGAAAATTCGAGCAAAGCTTGTAAAAATCCTCCTTAATAATGTGCCAGCAAGATTTATAGAATTGACCATTGAAACCATCTGGGCCCGGAGCACTATCCGAACGAAATAATGATATGACTTCATCAATTTCTTGATTGGAGAATGGCGATACCAAGGATTCCAATCCGTCAACACGATGAACCAGGGACATGAGGTCAAAGCACATAACAGGATTATCAGAATACCCCATTCTAGAGAAGAAAGTGTTGAAGAGAAGCCCGGCTTTAGCATTATGATCATAAAGGATGTCACCATTATCAGTAGTGAGGGAAGTGATAAGATTATAGCGATGTCTCTCAGTGGCCTTGGCATGAAAAAATTTAGTATTTTCATCTCCCAACTGGACCCAACGAATAGACCAACGGTTCCTCTAGTAGGCGTTTTGAATGGCTAAAAGACGGATGAGGTGAGCTTTAATGATAATTCTAAAATTGCGTTCAGGGGTGGAAAGGGGTCTGAATTCTTCAATTTTGTCAATAACTTGGATGGAGAAGTTGCATTGATGAATCTGATCTTTGAGTCGAGATATGCTTATCTTCCATTTTTGAAGCTTGGTTTGGAGGTTCTGAAGCTTAATCATAATATTGGTGGCAGAGCAAGATCCAAGATGAGAAGGGCAGCTCCAAGCGTGTTCCACCAGTTCTTGGAAGTCAGGGCGATCCAACCACGAATTTTCAAATCTGAATATGGAAGCTTTAGGAATATGGGTTTGGATCAGGGCCAGACAAGGAGTGTGATCCGACATGGTTCGAGAGAGGCAACCAGAGGTAGCAAGAAACTAATGGTCCAGTGAATCAAGTGAAGCACCAATCAAGTTGCTCTAAAAGAGGGTCCTTTGCATGTTGCTCGGTATATCTATGACCCTTAAGAGGATTTCAATGAGGCCAAGAGAGTTAATAATATCATCAAACAAATGAGCATCGGAGATTCTTCCACCCTTTCTATTTCTCGTCAAGAGATGATCTCAGAAGATTGAAATCTCCCATCATGATAATGTCGTCATCATCATTAATGTTGAGGTTGGATAACCGCTAAGAAAGTCAATTTCGACTTGACCCGAGCAGGGGCCATAAACTGAAGAAAGAGACCAAACTTTGCCATTGAATTTAGACGTGAATTTGATTGTAACCGCAAAGGGGGAACTAAAGGTAACTTCACCCATGAGGGTAGAGCCCGTCCAAGCAATGAGGATACCACCAGAAGCACCACTAGAAGGGTAGAAGGCAAACTGATTAAATTTCTTTGGGGCAAAACTTTTAAGAGTGGTGTGATTGATCATGGACCTTTTTGTTTCTTGGATACAAAAAAGAGCAACCAATTCGAGAATCTTAGCTCTAAGCAGATTGCATTTGTTGGGGTCATTCAAACCTCGACATTCCGGCTTGAGGACACTCCAGTTTCTCCTATTGTTTGTGGTTGTCATGAGGGCGGGAGAAGATATTCAAGGTGCAGATAGCCCACCGCAACAGTAGGAAAGGCATTTGAGAGAGACCAGTAAAAGAGAGGGTAAAGGAGGGACCAAAAAACACTTTGGTAAGGAGGAGCGAGCCGGTAAACATGCAAAAACTCCCCAGGAGATGAGGACGCAGGAAGACATCACAGTCAAAAGGTAAGATATAAAGATAAACAGTAGCAATATTCATCATAGCAAGCATAGTAGCCGACAACCTCAATGAGATAATCCATTGAAATATCCAGTTCAAACATAACCCAAAGAAATCCATCCCAAAAGTATTACTAAAAAGGCAAAAGTTGGGATCCAAAATAGCCAACCACTTGCTGTTAAGAGTACTACCATTACAGACGGAATTCATTTGGCAAAAACTTCTTTTGTCAGCACATACGGATTTCATTTGGCACTATCTTCTCTTGTCAGCATATCCACCGCCACCTCCTCGTGAGGAAGCCCACGCTTCTCCTTCCAAATTTCTCAAGAGCAATAATAGAAATGGGAGGGGTATTATTTCGAGCCTATCAACATCTTTAATGGACGGAATTGTTGTAAGGGTCGGGATTAATAGAAGCGCATTCGATCGTTGAGAAATACCCTTAGAGCCGAGCAACCGAAGGTCCTTATGATGTGTCATTTTTCGACTCTTCAAAGAAGGCGTAGACGCTTGATTGTCTTAGCCCCTTGTACTTTTTTTCCAACCGCTTGCTCCTCTCGAAATTGGAGGATACTAAATTATGAACCGAGACATCAACCCAGTTAGAGTCAAGCAGGGAATTAGAGAGCAAAGTGTTATCAACCTCAACGACTTTCCTTTTCCTTTCAAAGACCATAGAAATGGCATTGTGAATTTCAGGTAAAGCAAGGGAATTTGGTGGTTGCCGGGTGTGTCGTTGATGAAGAACCACTTCAAACTTAAAACTTGGGGATAGAATCGCTGGAGAAATCAGAGAGATGTTAAAAGCTTAATTGACTCAAATGATTTGAAGAGCCATTGCAAGGAAGCACTGCTTTTGGACCGAGGTCAGTAATGCATGATTCTCGTGGGGCCCAAGGCGAGGACGCCCCGATAGGAATATTAACCTCAAAGTTCTTGCAAACAGAGAATTCAGCAGACAGCGAAATGGACGTGAGGGCATTAGAAGCCAACTCCACAAAGGGTCTGATAGACAACTGATTATTTTCCTGAATAGGAGCTTCCAAATCCAAGTCCAGGGAATCCTCAACTGGAAAATCTAAGTCATTTAATTCTTCCTATTGCTGCTGAGCAGGATTAGCCAGGATCATGACAGGATTGTTGGGGGCTGCCGCCACATTGTTCATGTTATTGTTCCAGTTCTGCCAACCCTGCTCTTGCTGCGCTTGGTTCTGAGCCAGCATATCCCAGACAGGATCACCCTGAGTCGGTGCAATCGGGTTCAGGAGATGAGGGTCCATGACATTAACTTGCTGCAGGTCTTGAAGAATAGGATGAGGGTTTCCCATATTCTGAGGGACGACATCTTCATCAGGGAGCATATTACCTCCCGTGAGCTCGTGCACCAAGATCACAATCGGGACGGTCCAAGAGGAGGCAGCACCAAGAGAACCAGAACCCACTCTGATGACTAAGCTTCGAGGAACGTTAATAGGGTCATCAAAGAAGCATTGAACTAGCACATGAGACATAATTCTATAGTCTATTCTCCAAGAAATTAATCTTCCAATCAAGGCGCAGTCTGTTCAAGAAAAGACCGGCCTTAAGTCCGGGAAAACCTAGGAGCATGAACCACCCCACTCTAGAGTACGGAGCATTGCGAGCATTAAGCGCTTGATCATGAATAACAAACTAGACCCTGATCCCCACAATGAAGTGATCGCCAATGCCGAGGATTCCACATGGTTGAAAATGGAATTGAGTTGCAGAGACCCAATCCGTGAGGGCTTTAAGCAAGATCGGTAACTGGATACTGAAACTCATCCTCAATGTAATCTCTATCCCAAGAAGGGCCTCATCATAGTCGACTTCATCAACTTCACCATCTTGATCAACAAAGAAGAATCCATTCTTCATGTTCCCTGAGCGGGGAGTCGCTGATATGGACATGAGTTCTGGCGACACGAAGAGGACCTCCATCATCAACCTGAACATCTTGAGGTAGAAACCTAGCCGGAGAAATGGGGAAATTCGCCATAGTGGAAGAAGCGGACTTTTCGGGAGTGACAGCTAGAGGCTGAGAGGTGGTATGGAGTTCGTGCCGGGAAGGAGGTGAAGAGGCACCAGAGTGAGAAGACAGGAGGTATACGGGGATGCGGGTCCTAGGATCCAGAGGGTAGATTTGTTCCTCGGGAAGATGCGTAAGGGCTCTCTGTCTCCATCTCCACCGTTGATTTAGTTTTCTTTTATAACAGACAGAAATCGAATGGCTATAATTGAAGCAAAAAGGGCACCTGATGGGCCTGGAGCAGGAGGAGGCTGCATGGCCCAACAATAGACAACGAGAACAATGCAGCGGAAATCTCTTGAGATCTTCACCGGATAGGCTATAGCAAGAGCGTTGTGGCTGATTCCCAAGGAGGCCAGCTCTGCCAAGCGGCTGAAGGCTATCATTATCATTGTTTTTGAGGACCTTGGAACTGTACAAGATCTTATGAACTTGCTGAGAAGATATCCGCAATTTTGAATTTGAATTGACAGTTTGATTGGAACCTTGCAAGAGATACTTAGAATCAGGATTACCAATAAGTTTCTCGGAAGAAGGATAATCACCAATTTTGCGGTGGGGAAGAACAGACTCAGACCGGGGCTTGCAAATTGAGGGAAAATAACAAGAAATTTCTCCAACTTTAAAAGATCGAGATTGAGAAGGTGGATCATTAAAAATAGAAAGATTGCTAGCAAACTCATCAGACTGGATGGACTGAGGAGCTTTTGAAGCAATCAAACTGGAAAACCTCACTTTTTTCTTGGTGTCGAATGCTCTGTATGTTCTCAAATTTCAAGTGCTCTGTATGTTCTCAAATTTGAAGCTAAATTATGGTTTTTTTCTCAGGACTATCCATTTTTTTAGGACTTCTGAATCATGGTTGAGTATGCATGTCAAGGTTTGAGTTAACCTGAACTTTCACACAAAAGTGTACTGCCCTACTCATCTACCATCAGATAACCTGAACCTTTCGACATCCAAATTCCAACCGGACTCATTTTAGTTATGAATCCTGCAATTCTTACTTACAGTATTTGCCCCATGGACTCTTGCATTTACTCATCTTGTGATTCCTCAATTTTCCTTAAGGAAACAAACAAAAATCTTGAATATTCTCTTGATGTCCATCTTCATCGAATCGGACATGATCAGATTAGCTCAAGAGAATCACAAGATGATCAAAAGGATAAATTAAAATAAAAAATGGGAAAGATATAAGAAGCATCGTACTTAAGTCGACATAGATAGAACGGGGATGCAAGGGAGCCCCCCTCCATGCTGATTGCAGGTTTGAAACTCCGGGCACTCCAGCCCGTAAGGTCAGCAGGCTTACCTGTCAGGAACCACTGCCCACATATGATTCCAATGACATATATCCAAATTCCCCCATGTATAGTCCCATGCTATAATCCTCCAAAAAGGTCAAGTCAAATTGCTTGCCACATATCACACCGACAGCGAAAAGAAATTAAAATAGAAAGGACATGATCAGCATTTAGCATAGCAACTGGCATGATTTGCTATTTCCTTAACTGCATCGCTTGCATGAATCGGTTTAACTTTTGATGTCTATAACTTCCTGTAGGACACAGTTCCAGTTTAAAAGCTATATTGTACATGATATGATACACAAGAACCCTGAACAGTTCCTGAAAAAATTTTGGAGGTAAGTTGTATTTGATATCTCTGTAGAGTAGCATGAAGCATAGGTTTAATTTATTATGTGACGGCTCACTAACGAACAAAGCATTTAACATTCTGTTCTACTGCTGCTAATCTGGCGTAAACATGACGTAAAGCACCACACCATGTGCTGCAATTAGATGATCGTTCCTATAGCAATGTTGCATTCATGCATTTGTCAGGTCTCTTCAGGAATTAGCCGGCTCCTACACCAACGAGCTCGTCTCGACCGCCGTCAGCACCCCACCCTTTTGCCCTTGTGTTATTTCCTCTAAGAGTCAACCACCTGTGAAAGGATCTATCTAGCTTAAACAAACCTTTTTCGCTATGTATCTATTTGTTGCAACTTGCAACGCCCTATAACAAGGTGATATGGCAACATCATGTCAATCTCTAGCACGACTTGTTGACAATCATTTCCATGCAATCAAAATTTGACTGATAAATGTTGAAAAAAGTAGATATGTTTTGTTAAGGATTTCTTGTGTTATTTAAGACGACAAGCTGCGGGATGCGAAAACGAGTGATAGATAGGACCAGTTACTTCTTACTTGGTTGCTTCTTGTACTTGTATCAGTCGAGATCAGGCCATGATAAATCTGGTACTGAATTTCATTGTTCAATTGGGCTGAACATGATCTGTTAGCTTCCACACTATCTTCTTTGCAATATTACACATGTGTTAGGGCTTATTTTGTTTCACTTTCAATGTTTCTCTTTCTGTTAATTTGTAAATTAGCGCAAGCATGTCCTCGTGCAGATGAACCAACAACTGAAACTAATTCTGATGACTGTATGATTGGGTGACGTTGGGTATGTCAACCTGGTCTTGTTGCCATTTCCTATTTTCTCACTAGTGCTCTTTCCGTGGCTGCAATGCATTTTTTCTTTGTTGGTTTTCGTGACTGCAAATCTAATGGTTCAGCGTGTGCAGAAATCTGCTGCTTCCCCTGGGCGTGGGATCCTGGCAATCGATGAGTCGAATGCTACATGTGGAAAGAGATTAGCTTCCATCGGGTTGGACAGCACGGAAACTAACCACTAGGCTTACAGGCAGCTTTTACTGACCACTGCTGGTCTTGGTGAATATATTTCTGGCTCTGTTCTTTTGGAGGAAACTCTTTATCAGTCGACTACAGATGGCAAGAAATTTGTTGACTGTTTGAAGGATCAGAATATCATGCCCGGTATCAAGATTGACAAGGTATCCATGCCATGATATGATTATCATGATGTTGTAGTAGCCAACAAGACAATTCTAGAATTCTTATTTCTTGATGGTTTATTGTGCAAAAATGGTTTGGTTCCATTGCCTGGATCCAGCAATGAATCCTGGTGCCAAGGTCTCGATGGTTTGGCTTCAAGGTGTACTGAGTATATAGTACAAGCAAGGGG